>VXBO01001318.1:150316-209267 GCA_013400135.1 Rhinoptilus africanus | reverse complement strand
TTAAAGAGACAGATATTTTTGTGAGCAACTTAGACAGCCATTAAGGAGAGTGGGATATACTGTGTTAATTTTAATCACCTGAAATTGAAGGCAAGATTTAATTACTGAAACACAGACACCTTGTGTCACTTAAGAAACCCATCTATATCCTGCCTTTTTTTCAGCTGCTTCTGTAGTGTAGCAAAGTGCTGGGAGGTGGTGAATGCTGCTTTGCTATAATTTGATTTTTATTGTCTTCCTGGTTTTGATTTTTTTTTTTTTCTTTGAGATTGTCCTTCAGTTTTTCTCTGTCTTATGGTAAGTTATGTTCTCCCTTGCAAGTGCCTTTTTTTATGCTGGGATGTTTAATTTTGCTGGGGAAACTGGCTTGTGTGGGAGGCTTTGGTTACGTCATACAACTGGACTGGGTTACTTGCAGTGTTTGTTTGGGTTTTTCCAAATACTTTTCCTTTTGCCACCAAAATTTGCATGGTTGCATAAAGTTAAAGCTAGTCCTATGTGAATAAAAAAAAAACTTTCTCTGTATTAGAGAAGTTGTATTAGTGTATATTAGAAGTGTGACATGGTTATAGTATTATTTGGGTAAATTTCTTTTTCTGAAATGTGTGATGTACCTTGATTTCAAGCCATAACACATGCATTCTGTTTACTCTCTGCCCTTTTCCTTGCTACCAGTATAGTTCAGTACACTGACGATTGGTTATGGAACATATTTGTGTGTTTGAGGTGATCTTTTTATGCCTCATCATTTATTCAAGAATTATCAAGTTGTTTTTTACCTCTTTTACACAATTTTTTTAAAAATAGGACAAGTAAGAGATCATCCTTGTTTATTTGTTGAAGAGTTCTTAAATGTGGTCGAATGATCTAGGTCTTAATAGTAGTCCAGGAAAGTTATGTGGAGAATAAGAAGTTGAGTTATTCAGGCTTCTTAATTTTTCAGCGATTAATAAGAGTCCTGAAAGCTATTGGGGGTGGAAACAATGGAAAGTGTCAATTTTATTTCTTTTTAAAATGTTGAAAACCTGGTCTCTAAGTTGTGTGTATGTTGTATTGTTATCAGGGGGAACGTGTATAGGAAGGTGCCATTCCTACTTTAAGTAGCTTATGGATAACTGACAATCTTAAAAAAAGTTATGATTTTTATATAATACATACTTCTAAACACTTTTTCAATAAACAGATGTGGATATGATTCACTAACAAATTGCTGTTAAAAAAAAAGGTAAGGGGAAAAAAAGAGCACTGACTTTGTGGTTGAAGAAGTTGATAATGGGAGGCGGGGGGGTGGGAAAGCCTGTAAACGGACTTAGTCACTTGATTCTGACCAGGTGAATAATGAACAAAATAATTCAGCAGATTGTCTGATAGAAATTCAGAGTGAATACATGAACCAAGGAAGAAACCTACTTTTTTTCTCTTAGGTTTTATATCTTCAAGCAAGGATGAATGCTATAGATGAAAAGGAGTAGCACAATTCGGATAATGTTTTCTAAGTGTTTTAAACTTGTGCAGCTATGAAGGGAAGAGCTGCACACTGTTATGGGGAGCCTTGTGCTAGAGTTTAGTGGTTTTGATAGATTTTAGTGTTTTAAACAGGAGTTCTGAAAGATTAAGTTAAGGCTAATGAGGGCATGGTGGAAAAAAAGTTCTCTTTAGATATATGATAGAACATGGACACATCTGATTACTATATCTGTAAAACTTGATATTTGTTTGTTTTCATAAAAGGCAGCTTTCATTTGTGATAAAATGATCATTCAACTTCATAGGGTCTGGCTTTGTAGCTAATTTCTAAGAGTTTTTCATCTTGGTATGAGCAGAGCGCAATGAACACTTGTGTCCAAGTAACTAGATTTTGATGGGGTTAATACGAGCAAGGGCATCGCAGATCAGGATATGCAAACAAGGAATGGAAATACAGAACTGAGGATTTGAAAAGCGATGTGAGAAATCCTTTTCCATTGATGCCGAGTAGTTCAGTTCTTAGGCAGCAGATAATAAAGTTCACTGTCAGCAGCATGGTTGTTCTTTGTTAGGAATTGGGAATGACAGGGACCTCCTCTCCCTCCAGATAGTTCTTTGCTCTCGGAGTGTTTACTTGCAGCAGTATTGTATAGTCCCAATCATAATTTGATTAAAGTCACCTTAGAACAGGCATTTAATCTCCTAGTGGTTATGTTCCTCTGGTATCTGACTATCTCCGTTGCTTGAAATCAAGATTACCATTTGCTATAATTGTTACATTTCAAGATGTTCAAGAAAGGAAAGAATAAGTATGATTATTTGGTGGGCTTTTTTTTCCTCCACATGGTCGGATCCTTCCAAGGCAAAGTGAAGTTTCATATTTCTGTGAAAGGGAGAAGCCCATAATGCTCCACATGACTGCACAGAGCAAATCTTTGATGGCTCTAACAGGATGCGTAAATAGACAGTTTATTTCAGTAGATCAGTGAAGAGAAGTATAGTTCAGGAAAAACATTTGTTTTTCAACAATTTTTGTTTTTCAAATTTGTTTTTCAACATTTGTTTTTTCAATCAAAATTGTTTTTTCAATCAAAATTGAACAAAGGAAAGAGTGGATCTGAGGAATAAAGAGTTGTTTTCAAGGCCAATTAAACCTCAAAATTTTACAAGCAACATCAAAAAATACTATTGCTGAAGTTTTTTGTTTACTTTTCACTAAAATGCCTAGAACCTCACCTCTTTCACAGGCTGCTATATCTGCATCAAATTAAAATGTCTAGGAAACACGCACTAACTGAAAATCTGCAGGGTATAATTATGTATCTTATAAAAATAGATGCAATAAAACAGGAAAAAGACAAATAGGAAGAAAACTAATAGGTGACAGTGAATGTTTAAAATAAAGTAGTTAATTTGGAATGCCAGTGTTAAAGAATTTAAGACTTTCACAAACACAAGTTATCAATTTTTTAGTACTATGAGAGCAAAATTTTAAAGATATTAAATATTGTTTTCGTGCTGTTTTTGCAGCTGTGTAGTAGGATGAAGTTAGGATACTGTTTGAGATGGGAACTTGGAATATAACGTTGAGTTATTATTGTTTGGGGTGATTGTTTGGATAGCTACAGGTCAGTTTACTTTGATTAAATTTTCAGTGTCTTTGGACATAAACTAAATGTTCCTGTATTTGCAAGCTCCGTAGCCCAGCATCTTTCTGCAAGCAATTCAGGATGTGCCTTCTCTGTTCTGTCCATAGAGTGATCTGCTCCCTGAGCAGCTCTAAGATCAAGGATTTTCTGTAAAGGAAAGGAGTTTGTTGAGCCTGACCATTTGAATGCTAGTTGTCACATCAAAATACAATTAAATTTGAATGAGAAATGGTATCCTTGTCCCATGGAAATGTCAAACATTTCAGGACGTTCTCATGCTCTGCACAGGTGTGAAACAAGCGGATCATAAGCAGTGTGATTTGCCCACCCCTAGGTAGAAGCAGCAAAGCCTTTAGCTGTGATAGTAAGGTATTTGCCATAATTAGAAATGACCAGAATGGTACTTGTGACTTCTTGGCATCTTCATTATTTTGCTTTATGCTCTGCTATATTCTTGAATGCTCCTTCAATTGCAAGTTCATTGCAATTCAATTGCATTTTGAATGAATAATATTTACAGGCCTTTAAGTTATTAATCCTTTAAGCCTTTTGCTTCACTCTTCTCTTGAATATCTTTATCCTCTCTCCCTCCACAGCCACAGAATGGTTGGCTCCAGTATTCTTCATCTGATTTCCATAATTATTCTCAGTGACACATGAGGATGAATGCAAATTTGTTAGCAAAATGATAATTCCTTATCATGACAAGAAAAAACCCCGCAGAATTATCTGTCCATAACTTAAACCAACATTAGTATTGGGCTTAATCTATTTTATAAAGCAGTATGCACCTCTTAGACAGAAAAAAGTCCTTAGAGTAAATGAAATTAATTGGGAAAAAATTAACAAATGTTATGAAGCTGTCACTTTTTCATATATCAGTATGGAAATCATATAAATGCTACTCACATATCATCTAAATATCTTCAGCATGCAAATTTGAGGGGACTGATCATAAATAATAACCAATTTTGAGGGGCCGAGGCTCTTGCAGACACTAATCCTGACAACACTGCTATCGGATGAAGAGACATTGTTATCTTTCTTTCACAGAAAGAAGCTTGAGGTATTTCCACTGTATGAGTGATACTGCATGCTGTCCTGATGTCAGTCTGGGGAACCTACTCTGCTTTTCCTGGTTTCAGCTTCTATCTGTTAGTTACTCCTCCCACTCAAAACAAGAATTCTTCGATTCCTTTGCTACCCAAACTAGGGAGCCAAGCCCACTCTGCAAACAGATCTCTACATTTCCAATCACATGTGGGAAATTGTATTTTCCCCTTAAATAAAGCAGTGGTATCTGAGAAATATTTATTATATTTTAGGATAACTTTCAATTCAATATAATATTAAACAGATAAATAATTTGTATTGTGTGATGCGTCAGTATAATACTAAAAATTCTTTGCTTATAGGAAAGCTTGAAAAAAATATTATTCAAGTTTGCGTTCTAGTATTTGATGGAAACTGTAGAGTGTTAAATATTACTTTGTACAGTTCTTTATTATTTTCTATCCACAGAGTCCTTACCATGTCATATGGAAATGAGTTTCATTTTTGTTCTGTTGTACGTTGTTCCCCTCTGGGGCTCTGTATACAAAGGGCTTTAAGTGTTGAAATATAAATAGTAGGCATTTGCTAAAAAAAAAAGTCACTCTTCTGCTACAAGGGGAGGGGTTATAAATGTCCATTTGTCTTTAATCCCTTCTCTAATATTTTCACAAACTTTTTTTTGTGTTTTGAGGAGATTATAATTGCTCACCTGTTTGTAGGAACATCTTGCAGACCTCCATGAATTATTCAAAGCAACAGTGCAGACAAGCTTGTGATGCTTGAGTATTCCCAGAAGGGTCCAAAAAGGCAAAACTAACTGAATCTAAGCAAGTGTATGCCTCACCAGGACAGATTAAGTTAAATTGGCTTATGATTATGTTTTAAAGTGCATCAAATGTTCTTTTGTGATGTATGTAAGAGACTGCCATTTGACTGTCCAATTGCAGCAGCTTTGTCCCTTCAGGCTGTATTGGCAAGGTGAAAAATATAGCTAACGACAATGTTATGAACTGGAGTGCAGCTGATCACTTTGTCAGGTGTCTGTATACCTCTGACTGTAGGTAATTTGTCAGGAGAAAGGTAAGAAATATATGACTGCAAACCAAGGTAGAATTTAATGTCAGTGTGAGCCCGATGGCAGAGAAACAAGTAGTCAAGAAACAGTGATTTGACTTAAGTCAAACAAAAGATCAGAAGGAAGCGAAGTGCCTGCTGTCTGTGTTTGGAGAGCTTGGTAAGATGATTCTGTAGGCTCTTGCAGGCCAGAGGTTTGGGGCTTGTTCTTTCACACACCAAGGGCCAGAGGAAGTCCAAGCCTTGCACTTCCAGTGTTTCTGGGCAGTCAGTTATGCCAAAGGTGTCCAATTCAAGATGGGCGGATGGACGACAGATAATGTCAGATGGACCATGCCCCTTCTCTCCTGTGTAATGAAGGAATGTTGCCACCCCAGGTGCCTTCCAAAGCTTAATATGTGCACTATGGGACAGCACTGACCTATACTTTGTACCAGTGACTGAAGTATTAATTAAAATTACCAACCTAATCAATGTGAATGATGTTCCACTTTGTACCTGCATTAAATTAGTCTGAAGGCAGATTAAAGCAGGAGAGATACTTTTAACCTAACTTTCCTACATTACAAAACTTAAAGTGCTTCCAGGGATATTCATCAAAGGGTTCAGCTAAAAAGATATCCCTGCAGATATTCAGGATACATAAACTGTGCTGTGCTAGTTTTCTGCTATACCAGCCTGTTATCAGCAATTTTTTTTTTTTTTTGCGGTTGAGATGTAGTTTTCATAAAATCAATTTAGGCTTAAGAATGGTCAAAGTTACCCATGAGTCCTTTGGGTTAAGGAAGTACAATTTCTTTACATGAATCAAGTAATGTTTTCATTCCTTCATATGTGCGTGTTATGGGGATGAAAAAAAACCACCTTGAATCTGTCACGCTGTAACTAATGGAGCATTAGACTGTTCAGCAAAACTAAGCATTTGGCACCATAATCAAAATATTTACAACCCAGATGTTTAGCAGAATTCACCAATTGTTAGGTTAAATCAACACAAGCCATCTTTCTTTGCCCTGCATTTATCAGGTGGCTCTTTCCGTCTGTTTGGGTTTTTTTTCCCCCATTCCTGTCTTGTCTTAAATAACAGCATGTTCATCATCTTGCCCTCTTGACTCAGTTTTGTCTCTGTGATACCAGCTCTTGCAGAACAAAGTTATTGCACAAAATATCACATGGCTGACACCAGAAAATCTCTCCTCTATAAATATTTTACCTAAAAAAGGGTTCAAATACTGTCTGCAATGTGACGATGTAAATCCTGGTTTTAATTTAAAGTGCTTGCACTGTATATGATGAGAAACACTAATACGAATAGAGGGGAGGATTCCTTTTGTGCCATTGCAGGAAGATGCCATGAAAAATATGAGCATCTTATCTAACTTTATTGTGTCATACAAGCTTCTTGAAGATTGACTCTTACTCCTTTCCAGTCCTTTAGGCAATTGAATTCTTAAAAGTAAGAATCTGAGGGCTTGTCGTTTTTTTTTTATGGAGACCTGATTTTATTTCCTACTGTGGTTCTTTTGGCTGCAGCGTAGCCTTGTCCCCAGTGGTGTTATTAGGAGTCTCCTGCAGAGTATGTTGATCTCCACTTGTGCTATTGCTCAGCAAAGAGGAACACATTCAATGCTCTTGACAAATTGCGATAGCCATTTCTGATATTAAAACCACGTGGCATGAAAATTGGGTATCATGGTGGTAGAAACAAAGCAAGAGTAATGCAACATACTTCAAAGAAATACCTTACA
Source organism: Rhinoptilus africanus (assembly GCA_013400135.1). Classification (NCBI taxonomy): domain Eukaryota; kingdom Metazoa; phylum Chordata; class Aves; order Charadriiformes; family Glareolidae; genus Rhinoptilus; species Rhinoptilus africanus. The sequence continues at coordinate 202,276 of VXBO01001318.1, read as the reverse complement.
GAAATTACTGCCATTTATTTAAGCTGCAACTCTAACTGTAAAATTATTTAAAAGCACTGAATAAAAATATGACAGATAAAATGACTACAAAAGAGATCTTAAAAGGTACAAACCCCTAGGCACTTACCTAGAAATACGACAACACCTTAGCAAAATTATATACTTGTAAGAATAATATTGTTTGTATGACAGCTATCATCTCACTGTGAACAGTTAACTGAGAATGCCCAGTGACGCTTTAAAATTCAATTTAAAAGTCCATATTGTTAACTATTTAATTTCTAATCTGAAGAAGGATACGCAAGCATTAAAATGTACCTACATTATATATCTATATAACTTCCTATGCATTTTTTTAGGAGTATCAACTGTTATTTATATGCCAGATGGGAGCAGTATAAGAACAACCCTACAGGTTATAGACATATTCAGATGGGCAGAGCATATGGTCACTAAGAGAAAGGATGTATTGTCAAGTCGTATTAGCTAACATGATACTCAGCAGGTATTAGATACAAGTTCATTTCTGGTTTGTATACCCTGTAGTCCCACTTGATTTGACTTGCTACCTTACCTCTCTTGTCAGGATACTGGAAGAGGTCTGTATTTAATGAATTGCAAATGATCAAGAATTGTCCTGGAAGAGTAAATATACATCATGTTGAGGCAACAGATCTCTTGCATCCCCGAAGAACATAAAAATATAGTTCATACTACACAGTTGGGAAACTTTTATTGTAATAATTATTAGGCTAGAGCTTATTCAAGTAATCATTAGGCTACAATTATTAGACTTGAAGTCATTTTTTAAACTTCATGCACTTAACAGCTTTAGGTACATTGTGTGATGGTCAGAGCTGTATGATTCTCTGCTTGATGAGCTCTATTCAGCAGTGGATTCTTGGTATGTGAGCAAGGATCCACAGTTCTGTAAAGGACCTATGCTGTTTTCCCATGGAGGTAGAATATGGCTTTCTTCATTGTATTTTAAAGCTGTGTTAAAAACACTATGAAGACATAAATAAATGTGAGAATCATGGATCGATACTGTCCATTATAATTTGAACTGAGAAGACTTGATAATCCAGACTAGAATTTGATAATCCAAAATGACCTTGTTTTAACCAAATGAAGTTGTTCAGAGAAGGAATGTAAAATACAGCTGTGTAACAGTTGACCTACAGCATGAACTGTATGCTTGTCAATCTTTATTTCATGTGTAAAATTGTTGAGTATTAAAAAAAAACCACAAAAAACTCAAAAAACCTCACTGCAACAGCATACATACAGTACAGATTGGCAGGGCTGCCACACTCTGTGCAGGCATGGAGTTGTTGGGTGGCTTTCTCAGGGTCATAAACCACCCAGGCAGTGTGAACTTCCCTAGTTCTTTTCTTGAACAAGTTGGTTATTATTCTTCAATGTTAAGAAAATTTTGAAAATTTCCTAAATTCAAGTAACAAAATAAAGGAAAAGTACAGCATGGAGCTGTGACTTAAACAGCTTGTCAGTGACAGATCCATATCTCATGATCTTCCACTTTGCTACTTGGTGCTTCTGTGGCTTATCTCTTTTTGAACTTCCAGAAGAAGCAGTCATATTTCCAGCCTAACTTCTTTTCTGCCATCACACCGATTAGTGTGTGAATCCCTGTTCCAGTTTACTCTGCTTGCTTGTGTACAGGTAGGAATGAGCTGGGGTTGAGGAAAGGGCAGGACCTGGTCTCTTGGCACAGGACCTGCTCATTTCACTAAATTATTAGTTGAACTGTAAGCCCAAGATTAGTGACTTACAGTAAGTGACAGTAAATTCTAGTCATCAAAAAAACTTTTTTTTTTTTTTTTTAACTGTGTGACTACCTAAAGCAATATTATCTGAATGAAACGGCTTTCAGTAAATCTGTAGGTAGCAATGATCTGGTCTGGTCAAGAACACATAAGCGTCCAGCTTTGACTAGAATATGCTCCCACTGGATGGATACTCAATGGAGAGCAGGGATGCCAGGAATGAGGACGCAGTTTATCAGATAATGGGACATTGGTACATAAAGAAAAACCGCACAAGACTTAACTGAGAAGTGTTACAGGTGGCAGGACTGCAATAGGCAGTGAGAGTTCAGCTTTGCACCACTGTCATGGAGCAAATTCAATTTAATAATAGAGTGTGGGAGGCCGTGGAGTGTGATGTGAGATGCCCAATGCTTTTCTGCTCAAGAAAAGAGAATTTTTTCTATCAAAGGTCATATAAAGAAAATGTGCTTTTGAGACGGGACCATCCTGGAGGCTGGGGGAGGTCACTGATGCCTTTGGGAGAATTAGCCAGCCTGCACCAGGGCTTCATCCAGGGACAAATGAGGGAGGCAGCAAGGATCCGGGGGCTTTGCAGGGAGCCCAGGTTACTGTAGTGAGGGTGGCCAGCTGGTCCTTGCAGGTAGTCTTGTGCTGCTGGGCAAAGCTCACTATGGCTGGTGCGTGGGGCTGCTCCCCGTGGGGGTGCCAGGCTGGCAAAGCAAGGAAGATATCTCCCATGGCACGGGGGCAGCTGAGAAGTGACTGTGGTTTGGTTCAAATTCTCCCTAGAAATCTCAAAAGTTTTTTCTACTTGAAAAGTTGTGTGCTCTTGTTTTAGTCCTAGCAGAGCCTTTTGGGTTCTGTGAGTTAAAGGCCCTTCAGACTTCTTTATGGAGTATTTGGAAAGTTTAATATAAAGTTTATTTTACTGTAAAGTTTACTAGCAGGCTCACTTGGGAACTGATTTTGCCCTGATATATACCCACCCACAGATACAGGTATATATTTCTTACAGAAATACTTACTGTAAACATGCTGTCAATTCCTGGGCTGCTTTTTTTTTTTCTTAAATTATACCTGCTCTTCTGCAGAGCTGCATCTGTGTAGCTCTAGATGACAGCAGCCTATTCACTCTCTCTTTCTCCTTTGTTTCATGAGAGAAAAGGGCAATAAAGGAAAAGGAGGAAAAAAAGTAAATCAAATGTCAATCAAAGGTTTTTATCAAGTGCCTCAGAAGAAAGGACTGCGTTTACCTGTGATTTTTTCAAAAGTAGCACTGGATTTTTCTTTCTCTTTCTGGGTGGACAAAAGGGAGAAGATTGCAGGGGCAGGAATTTCCATTTGCGGTTAACAAAAATGTGTTTAAATTGCAAACAGTACAAGACTTGTGCTATTTTAGTAGTTTATTTATAGAGAAAGATGGCCTTGGGTTTCTGGTACAAAAGTGAAAACCAGAGTATATGGAATTTCTGTCGCAGAAGCTGCATATCTTCTTAGGGGAGATAGTGTAGGTGATTTAAATTCTATCTGCAGAACTGCCAGAGTACACTTATTCTTTTTAGTGGCATAGTGAGACTAATTTTATTAATCCTTTGAAGTGCTCAGAAGGCAGCCGTGGTAGATGTGCAAAATATTAGTACTTGCAAATGTTCTAGGTGCCAAAATACATCAGAATAGGGCAGCAAACATGATACTGCAGGCTGAATACCAAAAACCATGGGAGTGCTAATTGTTAATAAGAATATTAATTCACATCAAATAGTCTACACTGTCATCTGACTGCTTGACTGCTATGAATGTTATGATTTAATTACTACTTTTTGGCAGGACTGAGGATGTTCAGTCAAACTGGTAAGATTAGATCTGGTGTGCATGAAAGGGATAGGCAATGTCTTGCCTAATAGAGCTATGTCTTAATTAGTTTTCCCTATCTTGAACATAACAGAGCTTCAGATGGATTGACACCTTAAGTTACAAGAAACATGTTGGAATCGCATTGCTCTAGTTCTTTTTGATCTCATGCATACGATGAGATTGAAAAAACCTGCCTATCTGACAGTTTCAATGAAAATTGGGTTCCCCTCTAAGTAGCATTGTCCCCTAATGAATAAGTTTAGATCAGGAGAGCTGCTGTAAATAATGTAAGATGAATACATTAAAAAAAGGTTGCTAATCTTAGAATTTTCTTTATTAAGTTCTTAGTAGCCATCTATTACGTTCATGTACATGAAGTCTGAAAGTTTAGGATGAATCTTTATCGTTTAATACATTGACTTCTAAGCAACATTTCTTTACCAATTTTTCTATTTCGAGTCTCTTTCCTCATATCACAAGAGGAAACAAGCACTTCTTTCCTGTTTAACAGCTAATGAAATCGAAATTCAAATAATAATGAAAATTCCACTAGTAAATTACTGTTTTCATCCCTTTGTTTTCCTGTCACCAAGGTGGATTAGAGGCTAGGAACAGGCAGAGAGGTGAAGATGTCACGTAATGGTAAGGATGACAAATGGTTTCATTTTTCCAATGGTTGATTTTTTATTTTTTTTTTTTTTAAAAAGGCAACCAAAAGTCATACACGTAAGACTTGGTCCTATTTGTTTTCAGTACAAAATAAGCATAAAGCTGAGGCTTTGCTCAGAAGAGAAAGGAAGATATGACTTCTGTATAAAAAGAGAGACTGTAACATCACTAGACAGATGAAACTGCCTGCGAAGACAGCTACATTCACATTCAAATTCTCTTACAGCAACGCTAATTTCTTGCTCCTAAATACATCCATCAGACTTCTCTAGCAATTAGAGCCTGATAACAATGTTTCAGTTAATCATTCAAAATTAACTTTTAGTAAAGCAATTAACAAGATAAAGAAAAAAAGAAAAATTTAAATGTGTCATAATAGGAAGGTTACAGGTATGATGTGATGATTCACCTTATAAGGCATGAACGTTTTTTTTTTTGAGAACAGCAGAAAGATAATAAGTAGCAGGAAAGCCACATGGCAATGAGTACTAGAAGATACTTAAATTAGCGATAGTCATCAAATGGCTGATGAGCCATAGCCCGCCTGCAGCAAAGTCTGAACAGGGAGAGAAGTCAAGGGTTAGCTGCTTCTCTAGCTAGCTGGCCAATCTGTACGGAAATGGCATGGCTTAGCACTTTAATATTGCTGGTTTGCCTGACTTATATGGGATGGAATCAGAGGAGCAAGGTTAGTTTTCTCAAGCAATGTTTACTCTATATGGGAAAGTAGCTTTCTACTTCCAAATTTCCCTCTGTCTAGGCTCTGTTGTGTAGGGACTGGAAGAGGCTGGGCTGTGCCAGGGAACCCCTTCAGGCAGCAAGGACTAGATTTGGAGAAAGAGGCTAGTAAGAGACTGCTGGACGGGTTGGAGGGCAGAGCCCCTCACAACGGTGATGTGGAAGCAGTTTTACTCTGATTATTTCTGCGGAAAAGGCCATTGCTGTGTAGGAGACACTCCTGTACTAGGAGCAGGATTGTTCCAGCTGGGGTCTGTACTAGGAGAAAAGTACTTGTGGGCAGAGGGTTGGTCAGGGTCTCTGTGACCTCCCTGAGCTGCAGGTTCTCTCTCTGGTGGGTCCTATAGTTGCCAGTATTTTCTCCATTATTTGGAGTATGCCACCTACTTACTGTTTTGTGAAGAGATAAGTTGTCCACAATTCACCTGATCAAACAAGTTGGCTCCAGAACAGAAGCTGTCCAACCCTGATCTAAACAATTAGGGTTAAAGGACAAAGACTACTTGAAGTGAGGGTTTCAGCTAGCTGCAAAGTCAGCTATTTTATTCTGTGCAGATCAACTGTATACTTGCAACTGTCTTTTTCAATTCTAATTTTTATGGTGATGTGAAGGGAGGAAGCATCTTTTCATTATAGTCACATCAGTTTGCATCTATTAAATCTTTCCAATGGAGAGTGATGCCTAATAATATCTCTCAGCTCTTTGTCCGTTCCCAGTCAAATTATTTGGGATATTTTTTTCCCCTACTAAGAGGGTAAAGATCTTTCTTAAACTCTCTCATTTAATACTTCAGAAGACCAAATGAATTCAGTGTCCCTTTCCAGGAGCTTTTACAGTAAGCTTCTGCAGAAGAGATTTTTTTCTCTTGCTCTTGGAAAAGCATTGTATTTGAATTGTGAAATTCTGCCTGTGCAAAAAGGTATGCATCAGCAAGGTCTAAAAAAAAAAAGTTCTGCTCAATCAAATGAAAATCACTAAATTATTTTCTAACCTGAAAATTTAATTCTCCATCTTTGGGTTCTCCATGGGGTAGGAAGGGGCAGAGACAGAAGATTAACTGGGTGTTTAGAATCAAATATGCAGTTCAGTGCTATGATAAATCAGGAGAATATAGCTGTGGCTGAAGTTTCAAGGTTGTCAGAACGAAAAGAAATAGTTGGGATTTTTCCCTGTTTTTTGGAGGTTTTTTTTTCCCCACCTGTTTCTAAGTGTCTGTAAAGTGAAAAAGCCTAGATGGAAATGGTTTGCTGATTTCAGGAAGGATAATCTTTCTTAAATGGAGCTCTTCTAGATGTTATACAAAACTGGCTGGCCTTGGGTACAGATCTCAAAAGTGCCCACTGATGCAAGCTCCTTAGTTTTTTCTGCTTAGCATAATACGTGAAAAAGAATGATCTTTTGAGTGCAAAATATGAGTACTTTCTTCACATCAGGTGTCTTAAGAATTGCTGGTACCTAAAATGAAATATTCCTTAAAAACCACTGGTAAGTATCTCCTGGAAAAACAAAACAAACAAAAAAACCAACAAAAAAACCCCACCCACCTGCTCTTCGGACCAGTAAGTACCTGCTCTGGTAAATAACAAAGCTTTGTACAGAAGCTTCATGTTTGAGAATTGCAAATAGAATAACCAGCTATGGTGCTTACGATTAAAATGTCAAGAGTTTGTTACAGTTTAGTTAGCTTGTACCTTTCTCTTTGGAGGCTGGTCTGCAAACACATATTGTCAAAGCCTTCCAAAGTACTTCTGCTTACTAAAAAATCCATTACTGAATCATTTGAATATGCAAAACTGCTTATATCAGTTAAAAGCATTCATTGTGCCATGCCATTGATGATAATTAAAATAGAAGAAAACTTACTGTAGTGGTGGTACGTATTTTATCAGTTAAGTCTCTCTAATAAAAAGTAGCTGCACAGTTTACACATGTGGAGAAATGGAGTTGTCTGAAAAAAGAATTTTATAATTGTACATGGCTTGTTAAATGTACACTCAAACATATGTTCAAAGAGGTGTACTAGGTACCTACTTATTTTGGTACATTAACTACATTTCTAAAGAAGTAATGTCATAAAACTTTCCCTTGTGTTTGGAAAACTCGTTCAAGACTATATTTACTGCAGTTCGTACACTTTTTTCATGTTTTGTAAAGCCACCACAATACATAAATTGCTCTCAACTTTCTACCGAATAAAATTATCAACTGAAATACAAAAGGCTGCTAAAAATGTCCATGTTGATTTTACAGTAGCTCTCCCAAATGTATTAATCAAGTATCCTTCAATTTTCATTAAAAGTTATTTCTATACCTCTGATGTCCTGCTTAAAACATAAGAAGATTTCTGCATGTGTCCCTTAAAGACACTTAGACATATTGTACTTCTTGAATTAATAAATATTAAAAAAAATATAACTTTTTAGGATGTCAAAAGTAGGTCTGATATGAGCATGTGCTTATCTTTGCACATATGCTTGGGTTCATTAGTGTTTGCCTCTGGCATTTTCAGTGCTGGAGAAATAAAATCCAAGAGTCATTAAAAGTGTGCTCTTCAAAACGAAAGCAGCCGTACTGAACAGGAATGCTATCTTGAGGAAGGGTCTTAATTATTGGAACATGATAAATAAAATCGGAATTCACCAGCACTCAATTCAACAACTAAATCTTGTGTATTTATAATATACCAATATTCTGATTGTAAGTGTAGCAATTATTTCCTCTAAAAAAACCCCAGTGATTACTAGCATTCTGTTATTATATGGCCATGCTAAATTCAGATGAAAATGTGATAATCTGCCATTTTTACTGCCAATGTCTTTATATATGAGTGCTGTTGTACAAACAGAGCTTAAGTGGTGTCATGCCCTCAGATATGTAAGGAAATCATTTTAACAAACTTGATGATTCAGAATGAATAGCCATCACATGGCAGCTAGGTGGTTTGGATATTGTGCATCTGCCAAGTGAGTGTACAGTAATGAATGTCTACTAAAAGAAAGCACAGACCTGTGATCCCAAAAGGAATGTTTGATTAATATCATGACCATCCTATTTGTACTTGAAAGATAAATCTGTTTAACCTTTCTGATAGGGATACAGCTGCAACCTAATATTTCAAAAAAGATAAGTGTTTCTTTTTAATCGGTGAAAAGTTACATGATTAATAGGTCTTTGGGATATGATATTATTTAATTTGAGTATTGCATAACATGTATTTTGCACCCTGGGAACACATTTCTACAGATAAAAGATCTGTCAAATCATCATTAATTTCTAAAGATTTCCAAAACCAAAAAGTAGATTCAGGAAGCGCTTAACAGTCTAAATGAGCATAAATTGTTTTTCATTTCATCCTGATTACAGTTGGGTAACTGACTAAGAAAATCTTCTGTTTTTTACCAAAGTTTTTCAAAATTATATCATTAGAGATTAATTCCTGTTGCATTTGTGGCATATTGCCATCTTCCTGGTTTGATCCTGTGTTTATTATGATTTTATTTTAAGATTACATAACATTAACACTTTTTGGAAAGTTGAAATTATATATTTAAAGTGTTTTATTGTGCAGCTGAATTAAGTAAAAGTGTTGTTTACGTGTCCTTTTTAAGAAATGGTTTAGCTGTGGCTCAAATACGGAAAGATCCAAGTTTTATGCCTTATCATAAACTTGTAACTTTTAGAGATTAGTTGTCATATTTTATGTCTGACTGTAGCAGGATGTAATCCAGAGCATCACTCACTGTGAGATGGCACTGCACTCAATCTGATCTGCATCATATTCTCCCTCAGAGGTTTACAGAAACCCACTCCACCCTCAGCTATGAATCAATCCATGAATCCTCCTCACCCTGTGACAAGGGGTACCTTCCTGAGACAATGAGCTTTAAGGTAAAAGCCCCATCTTGGCCTCTAGATCTGTGCTGAAACAATCAGAAACTTTGTTGGCCTTTCTGGACCTAAATTCCGCATCTTGGTAAATCTTTCATCCTTTTTATTACAATAAAAGTAAACACATTTTTGTGTGTGTGAGGGGAAACAAGCAATTGTACCAGCATCCACTGTGGGCTTTGACCTCTGGAAACCCTAAATACCAAGGTATGTAGTATCCCACACTTACTGGTTTTAGAGTTATTTCTCATTTTGAAACCTGGATTCACCTTGGTTTTCTTTCTGGAGAGAGTAATAGAATCAGAATAGTTTGGGTTGGATGGGACCTTAAAAGCTCATCTAGTCCAACCTTCCCTGCAATGAGCAGGGACATCTTCAACTAGATCAGGTTGCTTAGAGCCCCGTCCAACCTGACCTTGAATGTTTCCAGGGATGGTATTTCCACCTCTCTGGTCAACCTCTTCCATCATTGGAAAAAATTTCTTCCTTCTATCTAATATAAGTCTACCATTAATAGTCCTTTTCCTTAGATGGATAACTGAGCTACCTAGCTAGTTCTCCTCTGAAAGAGGAGGCCACCCCTTGGATTGTCTTCCCCCACTGCGCCATCCACTGTTTTTAGTTGACTGTATGTTTTTCATGGCTGCGCCCCCTTTGATCGCCCTCCCTGGAGGCTGTGCTCTGGACTGCAGTATTCCCTTATCTGGCTCTCCTGTCCCTGCAGCAAGCTCCTGCTGGGCTTTCTAATCGTTATGATTCTCAGCTTCGGGATATGTAATTTGAGTGCAGCAGCTTAAGAGGGACCTCCTCTAGCCTGTAAATGCTATGAGAATAACCCCACTGTCCTCCCCAACAGCCTGAATAAAAACCACTCCCCCACAAACCACAAAAGAACAAGCAGTTTGCATTTTGTTACACACCTTGGGTAAATGACCCAATTTTGCAAAGTGCTGTTCTTGTCTTCTTACAGTTTTCCTTCAGCAAATTACAGACTTCAATTATTGATTGACCTAGTTGGAAGACATCTTTAATGAACAAGTTTTTACAGTTACCAATGCAATCTGTCAATTTTTTTTGTACTGTGCGTTTAGAAATGTCACAAGTGTTGCTGAACAATGAGGACGGAAAGCCTTGCAGTTTAATGCATTGAACTATTTTGTATGATGGGAGATGATAAGGTATGACTTCTGCCTACTGATATGATGAGATGGCCAAGTACACCAGTGAGAATAAACCATACCATCTTGGCTTTCAACAGTGAAAAGCTGGAGAAGGGAATAAAATAACATGCAATCCCTTTCTTGGTTCCTAGGCTGGGCATCTCAGCATTATCCTCTGATCAGCTAGATGGCTCTTTGGCCGTTCTGTGTTTAAAAATAAACCAGATACTTTCTTATATTAGTTTTTCCTGCATTAAAAGGAAAAAAAAAAAGTATTTGAATTTCTTTTCTACCATAAAGATATGATGACATAAAGCACAGACAGAATGTTTTTGTCAGTGCAAAAATAATACCATCTGGTATTTAATTTTTGGTTGTTATATGAAGCTTAGAGTAAACTTTTATTATTTTCTGTCAAATCTGTCTCAGGATATACACATTCCTGCATTAAATCAAATTCATTATGATTACCATTCTGTTGATATTGAAATAGGTACCATATAAAGTTGTAAAACATTTATGAAATCTTAACTAGTGAAGCTTGTATGAGGTGGTGCTCCATCCTTTCTGTCTTAGGAGAATGAGCACAATGCATGGCTATTTTAAGACATGGGTTGAATTGAAGAGGCATAGGTGAAGAAGTGCTCTGCCAGCCACATGTGGGCTGTCTTTTATCTGAATCCAGAGACTGAAAATGATACAGAAATAATGTATAGTGATCACAGCATTGTCTGGGGAACAGAAGAAAAAACTAAGAAGTATTAGGCATATTTGCCCTTTCATCAGACCCCACACTTTTCACTTGGCATCCAGAGTTATGGCCTCCTCACCTCCTTGTGCCGTCTCATTTGCTCTGGTCCTTTATCTGTAATTCTTAGCTTCCCCCCATGGGAAATGATCCTTAGCTTATTTTTCTGTCCAGATACACTGTCTACTTAAGGTCCAGCTGATATTTGGGGTTTTTTTTTTTAACTCATTGAAGTCTTGTCTCTTATGGTCTGTAACATCAAACTCCTCTCTCTGCTGTCTTTTCATTGATTTGAGTCTTTTTTTCCTGCTGGAACAGCAATTTTCCAATGGGGCTGCCTTGTTAAAAATTACTGAATACTCAGAATTTTCCAACTGCGGGCAATTCTTGATGTAACCCTGACTTCGTTCCTCAGGCCATTATTTCTTCTAGATGATTTCTGCAGGATTGCCTTTCTTTCCAAGGCAAGAATGAAAGATGAATACTGCACCAAGTCTTTCAGCAAATTGCTTTCTTACACATCAAAAGACTGGGCATTTGATAAAATATTCATTTTAGGTTCTTGCACAAGAAAATTATATTCTACTTATGCATAATACGGCCCTGTTTACATTACTGTATCTGTTTTGGTGTTGATTATTATAAATTGTACCAGAAAAAATTAAGTGCAGATTTTTCTGTGGCATTTATTCTGTATTTCTCTTTTTTCCTTTTAACTGTATTTTCTATCTAAAAACTATAAACTTTTTCAGTATTTTTGATAAGTTTGTCTAGCTTATTTTTCTTTCATGACTTTTCATGTGTTTCTTCTGTCACATCATCTTTACTCTGTATCTTATTTAATCCCATTCTTCTGTTATATTACTTACTTACCCCTTTTTCACAGCTTCTCCTCCCTTCCTGTGATTGGGGGGGTTGTGTCACCACCTACAAAAGCACTTCATTAGGCTTTCTGGAGGCCTGGAGGAGAAAGCATCACTTTCAAAATAACACGAATCCTTTCTCAACCCATTTTCAGTAAGCAGGGATTAGTAGGCTCTTTCGATGATCCCTGCCAACTCCTGTGCTAAAATCTCTTCCCCCCCTCGTGGAGACAGGTGTACCCCATCTGTCACCAGCAGGCCTGATGTTGTGTAAACCAACCCATGATCAAAAAACCCAAAGTCCTGCTGGTGACACCAGCTCAGGGCCACATATTGATCTGTTGGATCTTCCTGCTTCTTCCCTCATCATTCCCTGTAACTGGAGGGATAGAGGAGAACACTGGTTGTGCTCTTGATCCCTTAACCAGTTGCCAAGGCCCAGAAGTCTCTCTTGGTTGCCCTCGGATTTCTTGTTGCAACTTCATCACTACCTACTTGAAAAATCAATAATGGATAATAGTCTGGGGGCTCTACCAGGGTGGGAAATTTTCTTGCCACTTCTTTAACCTGGGCCCCAGGGAGCCAGCAGACTGATTCAGCATTGACCTTCTGCACTCCGGCATGAGGGAACAGCCCCCCTGTGGGATACCCAAGACCAAGTAAGCAGACATGATGTCCAGAGCAATGTAATATTGATGTCTGTATCTAATTGTATTACTAGTAGAATGGAATAACTTCAGGTAGGATAGGTAGGAGTTGGTAGACAAAATGAGATAAGAGTAAATTAAAAAGGCAATCCTTAACGCATCATTTGTCATCTATATCCAATAAGGAACTGCCTAGAAACTTTTTTTTTTTTTTTCAGAAATGGTAGGATTTCAGTTACAGCCACTGGAGAGGGTTGTATACTTTATGTCTGCATTCGAATTTCATAAGTTTGTATTGTATATAACGGGTTATGCTCTCTAGAAATAAGCGGGTCTATATATATTTTCTTGCTCAGTTGTGCCATATATATATTTTGAATATATATTGGCACCTTCTTTAGTATTGAGAAAGGTGATTAAGTCAGCAAACTTCCTGTGCAGCAAACAGTCAGCAAATGGGTGTTTTCCTAATAAATTAGAATTTGATTTACTTTTTGTGACTAGAAGTTTAATGCCTTTTGATCTCATTCGTACTTAATGCATATATACTACTATACTTTTAATGGACTGGATTACAAAGGCTAATAGGATTCCTAAAGCCTTTTACAGTAGCTGATTTGCATCAGTGCAAAAAGTTTTTCCTTGTTGTGAGGTGTAGCATAAAATTGACAATAGGGTTAAACAGTAAATAACTAATCTGATGAAACAGTGAAACAATTTCATCCTTTTGTCGACAAATTTGGCTACACACAAACAACTTTAAAAGTTGCGGGGATGAGAGTAAAATATTATAAACCAAGCAGGCAGAATACACATTGGTTTTGTAGAGAGCAAAATAGGGGTTGCCCAGATTGATTTTTATGATACCATAAACCATTGTGTTTCTCTTATAACTTGCTGCTTACCATTGAATAAAGAAAATCTATGCTTCTGTTTTAATGGAGGAGTTCTGCTCTGGGGTTTTCATTCTATTTGATATCTCTGCAAAATCAGTCAGGCTTTTGTCAGTTCTCTGAAGTATGAGTTCATGTCTCTGCAGGATATAAAAAATTACTGCTGCTCATTCCTGTAGCTGTATGACACAAGCTTACTACTTTGCATAGTCACATTGATTTTCCTAACATCTAGTAGTAAGTACTAAGCCTGTCTTTGCTGGTTCAGACTATCAGTGACTGAAGTTGCAAACAGCTCTTGGGAAAACATATTAGGCAAATCCTCCATCTCCGTACAACTGTGGAGATATATAGAGGATGAGAATCTAGTTCCATGAATATTGTGGCAATGGTCTTTTTGTGGAATATTGTGGCAATGGTCTTTTTGTGGAGGGGCAGAGGGTGAATTTTGTGCAAAAGGAATTATTTTGTTAGTGATAACGCATGCAGCAGTGTTCACCTGGGCAGAATCTGCTTCCATGTTCATGGAAGGAAAGGCGTGCTGCAGCATTACCGGTGTTGTGTGAAACTACATCTGTATCTATTAAATGTACAGGTAAACTTGTTTAACCTAGAAAATTCGTATGTTTGCAATAGTAAGATGGAGTTCATGACCTTTGCTTGGTTCTGCATTACTTGAGCTTATTAAAATGACAGTGGATTTTCTAACGTTTTGCAATTTGACACAAAGTGTGAGCATGTCCCATATCAGATGTTTTTTTTTGTTGGCTTTTTTTTGTTATATACTACAGATGTGGTGTTAATGGGTCAGAGGGTTTTGCATGAGTTCTTGTTGTATATATGGCAGACAAAAGAAGCAAAGGGTGTGTCTCCATAGGGTAGATGAGATACTCTTTAGAAGTGCCTTTTAATGTGATGAAAATTTCCTGTGAAAATGAGTCATTCGAACAACAATGACGGTAAATTCTGACATCTGCTTCAGAGATTTAACCCGTGAGATGAAGTGCTTAATACCATCTTTAAAGATCAGGACCTCATTAGAACAGGTGTTTAATCATAGATATGGAAATCATCACTATCCCTAGTTTATAGCCTTAAACTCCTCATCCACAATCTGAAAGGCACTGAAGGACAGGATCTCCAGGACTACCTAATTTTCTAAGTCATTCCGTAAGTGTGGTCATAAAATCTTCACACATATAAATTCCTGCGGTGGGGGGGAGGGGATAATCAGATGAAACCGTATGTATTTCTACAGCAGTTTCACACTCAGATGACTTTCTCTACTAATTTTAGTTAAAACTTGTGCTCTTTTACTGCAAAATCAGCCTTTTGTATTTTCAGGAGATAGCATTTGACTTTTATGGGACAAATTTAATGCCAGTGGTGCATAAATATAGAAGCAGCTGTGAAAGAATAGTTAAGGCTAAATTCTGCTTGCTTTTCTGTCAGACAGAAGATCTTTGAATGACAAGTGTTTGAAGCATTAACAACAGCAGATATACTCTCAGGAATTTACCAGTATCCAATGTCCATCAGTGGAGTTACCCTGAGAACATTCATCATCTTTTGCTCAGATTTTCATTTAATCTCCAATTGAGATTAACTGAGAAGGAAACAACCCTTTCTTCCATTTCTAATTTGCTGACATAAGGTAATTGTCCTGTGTCATTTGAATTGAGCAAGAAGACAAAGAACTTTTAAGCCTGAAAACACATAATTAGCTGTACAAGAGGGAGTGTAGTCAATGCTAACAATTGTTAAACATATATGTACTAGCAAAACCAGGGTCTAGGTGAATAGGCATAATCTGCTTTTTATTTTATGTGCATAAATATGTGTCCTTTAATATTTCAGGCTTATTTTGTTGATTGTTTTTCATTAGTTCTCTTAGTTTAGTCTCTGCCTTGTTATTACTGTTCATGGATGGGGCTGATGCTTGTATTTGACCTCTTTAAAAAAATGTATGTAGAAAAAGTATGAAGTACAGCACAGTAAGTACTTTTTCTTTAAAATAAATCTTTGCACATCTTTGAAGTGGGAGTCCCAAAGACTGAATTTGACCTACAGATTGATACGAATCAATGATGTTATTTGGATAAGTCATTTGAGATGAAGAAGTTATACTGATGAAAAATATAGGTTTATTTTTCGTGAGAGAATAGTATGATTTATACCAGAGCTTTCCATATGGATTTCAAAAATATATACTTGAGAAAATATAATGAAATACACTATAGTGAATAAAGTATTAATAACATAGTAAAGGACTGCGTTACTATCTTTAAAAAATTGCAATTCATTACTAAAGCTAAATAGAACTTGAGAAACAGGAAACTTAATTTGTACATTCATTTCTAATTTGTTTTAAATAAGTTGGACTGTTTCTTCAAGCAAATATTTCTTTTTAACAAAATATAGTTTTCATTAATGCAATTGGTTCAAACACCCAGCAAAAGTCACCGTAATTTTAAGTATCTCTTGCTTATTCACATCGTATTGAACATTTTTTAGTGTTTTCTCAACATTGGAGCTCTGTTTGGATTTTCCATGTGAGGTACCAAAAAACTGAAGGAACTGAAAGGGTGTGTTTATTTCGAAAGTGTAGCTCATATGTTTCTCTACATCCATACACAGTTCTGAATACCTGAAGAATCCTATTGCTATTAGTTCCTTAAAAAGAACCAAACCAACTATGATTCTTGTGTATGTGGGCAAGTACTTCAGGAACAACTGACAGCGTGTGGTAGAAGTGTGCCTGTATTCTTTCCACAGCCAGACTGATATAAATTGAATATTCAGTGACAACGGGGAACAACATTAGCATAATGTACAGATTCAGTGGCCAGGTCAATAGGGATTTTCCAAGTATTCTCTTCACAAGTAAACAAATTATTTTCCTACTGTGCCTTTATTGTGTATGACAGTATTTTACAAACAGTTTTGTTGTAAGAATTTTAAGCATTTGCTCTGCAAATGGGTTCTGTTGTGTAGCCTTACAAGAAAATGGAAGGTATGCAAATCAGCCTTGTAGTATCTCAGGGAACTGTTTTAAAATGATGTTGTTATGGCGCAAAAATAAATAAAGCATACATAATAGAGAGAATGAAATTTATCAGATTATTTGAACTACAGAAGGAAACAAGAAATGTCTTCACTGGCATGCAGTGTTCCCCTGCCTCTTCTCTCTTGAAAAAAGAAATAATCCCAAACTCCAGAATCTTCTTTGGATTCCACACACCGCCCACCCACTCACCCCCACCCCCCTGGCAAAAAAGAGGTTTGTTCTGATAAGTGATAAGCCTTTTGAGTTAAAAGGCAAGATAATCCCCTTGCTAGACAAAACTATGAAATCAAACGAAATAGGTCTTACTCCAGGGCAAACACAACTTTTTACTATGTTGAGTGGCTTTTCAAACAAAGAGACAAAAATCCAGCCTTTACATTAATTTTGTGTTATCAAGGGCAATTGTACTTCAAGTTCAGAGAGATTAAACTCAAAGTAGCAAGACAGAACTGTTCTGCAATGTCTCTTTTATGTTACTGCCTTGCTTGATGTTTGATTCTTAAACCCAGTTCCACTCCACAGCTCCCAGAAAACTGCAAATAATAAGTATGTAATACAAATGAGAAGAAGGTGAGATGACAGTAATTTGGCAGTCTTCAAAATAGGCAGAAGAATCATCAGCCTGCATGGATTACCTAAACTACAGCTAACTTTATCTGATATACATAAACAATGATGATTTTACTTGAACAGATTAATTTATTTTATCTCAGATTGCTGAAATTACACTGTTTTCTGTAGCTCCCATAAATCCACTGTGTACAATTGTCAAATGACTATGCTGAAATCTGCTCAAATCCTCCCACCTACATGTGAAAGGGGGGTGGTATGGCGTGGTGGGTTTGTTTTGTTTCTCTTTTCACTGCTTCATAGTTTAAACTGCAGAAAATGTTTCTCCTTACATTGAACTATTAAAATATATAATGATTCCCAGTTCACATGTTGGACTAGAAATTCCAATTCAGTTGCTAAGGATACTGTTGAGCCTCAAAAAGATTATGTACAAGAGGGAAAAATATGCAAATACTAGCTGATTGGGAAATCAGTATTAATCACTTCTAAAATAACTCCCACAAAAATCCCTCCATCTGTTACAATGATTGAAAGTAGACCTAGGAATCCTATCAGTAAATATTTTCAGTTTCAGTAGTGTTGGTTCACCCTACCCATTCTCAAGTAACTGGAAATCTTTTGGGAATGTGAAGTCCTGGGTTCAGAACCAGTGTGGCTTGTGACTGTCTGCCATTAATTATGCCTGACCCAGGTGTAATGCAAGGATAAGGACAATTAAGGGGTATAAGAGCATTAACAAGCAAAAGAGAACTGAATTATGATCATGGTAACAAATGGAAAATAAAACCTTGGAGTTTTAGTCAGAGATTGTTCATTGTCCTTTTTGTTTAGCTTCCTCTTCTGTAAGTTTGTAACAGCAATCTATGTCAGAAGACTTTTGTAAGACTTATTTTATTAGTATTATGAGCCACAGTGCAATAGCAAGGACTGCCTTAAAGGTAACAGCATACAGAACTGTACAAAAGACAACAGAAATCTGTGTGTTGGCTATCTCTAGTTCTTTTTCTTAACCCTCTGTTTGTGATACTTAAATGTACCATATTTACAATAGGAATGTGAAAATATCTGATGTCCAGATGCTCCTGCCCTGTCAGTCTCAGCAGTATCATACTTGACTAATAACCAGTGGGTCTGCTTGCCAAGAGATACGTTTTAATGATGTTTTTCAGAGGTAGGTTGACGTTCGGACTAGATGAATTGAAAGGTCCCTTCCAACCTAGGCAATTCTACGTGCTAGGAGGGAGAGCCTAGTGACACTTGCTTTCTTACAACAAGCAAAATGACAATGAATGGTTGCTCTGTTCTGTAATCCGTAAGAAATTCTTTATTTTTGCACTAGAAAATTCAAGATTAACCAGTGATTTGTTTGTGAAAATTTGAGAAAGAATGGCTTTGAGGTAGTGGCTGAACAACACAAGGCCTGAAAATGTCATGTTAGGTTTGAGACCTGCGATGACTTTAGAGGCAGCTTTACTTTCCATTGTTTAATTATCTCATATAATGCAGGGGGCAGAGAGGGGAAGAAAAAAAATCTTGCATTATGATACTCTAAACCCACCTGAAAATTGTCTTTAAATGGAAAGAATTCCTATCACCAAAGATATGCTCAGCCATAATTCGCCATAATTCATTGTTATGTCCTATTGAGAAATTTGATCATCCATGATCTTATTGATGACCATTTTGGACTATAGTTCCACCACTTTCTTCTGTTCATTGATAGAACGGGGCATTTACAGGTATTCCCTTAATATTTGCATTAAAATAAATACCTAACTCTCGATAAGTTATAGAGCCTGATAATACTAAATAATGTATTCAGAATACAACTAATCGGGAATGTGTGACTTAGGAAAATTTACTGTTGCTTAGAGTGAAAAAGTGTAATTAAAATGATGATAAGGTAGTATTGATTGTAATAATAAATTATTGAGGTTATAGAGATTAGACCCTAAACCATTGGCGTAATGATGAAGAGACCTTGAATGTGAATATGTTCTAGGCTATTAAATCTTTAAAAAGTGGCTCCTAGAACTTAATCCTTTTTTCAGTAGTGGGACTTTTGCAGACTGAACAAAACTCCTAAGCTAATTTTCCATTTCTCTCCATCCAAATCTACTATTATTTTACCTGAGTCTTTCTTTACCTGTTATCTGCAAAAAAATTTTACCTGGTGTTTACCTGCAACTTAGAATTGTCAAGAAATGTGTGGAAATGTGTTTGCTAACCTGAGCGGTGACTGGTAAAAGAGACCTACTTATTTCTGAAGAAATTCCAGTTACCAATTAACATTTTCATTAGAATATTTGAGTCATAGTTAATTTGCATTAGGATTTATTATCTGAGCAAACCTGACCTATTAAACCTTCTAAATCTATTACTGTCAGCTAATGTCATGATTACAGGAAGAGTACACGGTGTGTCATAGCAACACGGCTGTTCCACCAAATTTTGAACTTGAAATCACCATTGTGCTGTTTATTACTGATTGAATTATTAGACACGATAAATTATTTTATGCTAGCCACTCTCATGTCCATCTTTTTAATACTTTCCTTGTCATTATAAGTGCCTTTAGCCTTACAGGCTAATGAAAGGTTCTTGTATCAAGTCTGATTACCACTCTAATGTTTTCCAGGCATGCTTGGTGATGAGCTTGGCATATGAAACAATTTCCTGCAGTAATAAAACTAATTAAAGTGGGCAGTCATCCCCACATCACTCTTTAATGAATTATAATGAGCTCATTAATCTATCCAGTCTCACTCACCACATCTATTGGCTCAGCTTCTCTGGGGGTATGTCAGGATAGAACTCTTGCCCAGGAAAAAATGGACACTGAAATGCATCTATTTTCCTTTTTTTTTGACAAAACCCAGGAGATAGCAGAGGTCTGCTCTAAGTGGAATATGCTTTTTAATAATCGGAATGGAAAGGGTATATAGCTAAGACCCTGTAACGGTGGCAGAGGAACGTAACTAGGTGTAATATTGCACTGCAAGTGGTAACATAATTAATGCCTCTGTGGCACACACAATTCACTTAAAATATTACTTACAAATAATGTTTTAGTAACTGGATCTCTGGGAAATTGCCTGAAGAAAATAACATCAAGCTTGGTTTTGGCTGAGTTTCTTGGCATTTTTCTGTGTTTGTTCAAAATGAGCAGAGAAGAGGTTGCAAGGTTAGGCTTCCCAATTCCATAACGACAAATACTGAAGAATTAGATGGTAAGATTTATGAGAGGAAAAAGATGATGCATATGAATACCTATACAGAAGAGCCACCTATTTTTCTTAGATTGTAACCCTGCAACTTTCCCCATCTGTAAAAGATCAAGTCTAGTAACAGCTAATCACAGCTACCCACTGGAGTTAACTAGTTCTTATTAGCGTTTGGATGCTTTCAATTCAAATCCCACAGGCATAATTACAATTTTATTACCAGGCAAATTAATCTTTAGTTTACCTCCATTCATTTCAAGTATTTTAAGATTCATAAAAAGTTATGCAAATCGTACATTCACAGAGTATACAAAGAAGTTAAAGTAAATATGCTGTTCCAAAGCAGAAGCGATGGCTGTAATCAACAATAAATTTCCATCAGTGTCTTCGCCACCACAGACTCAGCGCTCTTTTCTCATTTGTAACAAAGAAACTTGAATGATACTCGAAACAGGAATATGTTTTTATGCAAACTGCTGAGGCTTTGTTTCATTTTTCTGTAGAGAGAAAAAGTGTAGGCTGCTCTAAAATCTCACTAAGGCAGTGACCAGGGCAGGTGCAGTAAATGCAGGGAGACCTAAGTTCAAGTCCCTGTTGTGAGTGCCAGGAAGCACAGGCGCCTGTATCCACCTCCCCAGGGGTAACCTCAGCTACTGAGCTGATGTGCAGGCAGCAATGCAAGGTAATGCTATTCTTCTAGCTCAATGGGATGAAAAAATTTTGCTCCTGTAAGGTTCTTCAGAACTGATGAATTTTTACTCAAACAGGTCGATGGCTTTTTCTAATGAAATACACACTTTAAAGTGAGAAGATATGTTGTTATGAAATCCCCTGTTGGCTTCAGGGCTAAAGAAAAAATGGTAATCTGCTATTTGGTTACCAAGAAACAAACAAAAGACATCTTTTCTTTGTGGCCATTGTTGTTTACCATGGTATCTTTTTGTTGGTTTGGGGTTTTTTTTCTTCTTTTTACAGAGGAAAATTTTATAGAGACTGTCTGCCAAATTTTTAGTGCTCCTAAATACATTATTGGTTAATTTTTAGGAAAAGGAATGATACAGTTTGGGCTTCGTCTGCAAGACTTGTGTATTGGAATATTCCAATTTAAAATGTGCAACGTAGGAGGATCTAAGTATAAAAAAACAACCCAAGCAAAAGCTAGTTCTTTCTGTTTCTACATTATTTTATGTATAGGATTTGATTTCTACTTGGCTTAGTGCAGTTATGTATCTCTGTACATGGTAGCTCAGAACCAGGAAGAACAGTTGTGTATTAGCACGTTGATTATGCCAAGGAGTGTTGTACTAATTAAACTGTACTGTTCTCTGTAGTGGCCACACTAGGTAGATATTTATAGTTGGTGCTATATTGCCTTAAGAGACTTAGATTTTGTAGTATCTTTGCAATTGTCCTATGGCAGCATAACTATCTTCTGATAGCTGTTTTGTTTGTCTCAGTTATCTGACAAAGCCTTTTTTCATTTTATTTTTGCTTAAAAACTCATTAAGATAAAGATGTTTTTCTTTTGCAACGATTGTAATGTTAGTCCAGAAATTAGATTTTCTAAATGTATGCAAAGTTGGTGGTATTTAAAGGTTGATATAACTGCATAAAAACTACTGGCAAAATGTCACATTGGTTGAACAACAGTTTACTCTCAAATAAAAAATGCTTTTTCATTTAAGGACAGAAAATAACTGGGTATGTAGTTTGTGAAGGAATTGCACTGAATGTATAGTCTAGTTATGTCTTTTTATATTTTTTAATTACTATTTTTCTGTGTCTACCTCGCTCGAACATTGAATACTTACCTCCTTTTCGTATGTTTGAATTTCCCACTTTGAAAAAAATAAAATAAAAAATGAAAAGAGAGTGGCACAGACATCTTCATAAGGAAGTATTTGGAATCTACAAATGAAAAGTACCCATACTTCAAAATACTTCATATATGGGGATTTGAAAATGGAAGGGGAAATAAGGAAGCAATTCGTAATCCACTAAAGTGTAACAAAATTACCAAATTCGCTATATTTAAAAATGCATGGTTGCCTGAATACTTGCAGTATTCTTTTAATAATATAGGGGGAAAAAAATTACACAAAGTCAAAAACCATCCTTTTGAAAATGTAGTTTATAATATGTGCTAAAAAGTTATTTTCAAGTTATTCATCCTATCCATCCTTTAATAGGTCCTGAACTGGTGTGTGGGGGGGGGAATCTGTGATCTTTTCAGAGGTACTAATTTCCCAACACTTGATTTGCGTCATTCCTCCAGAGCTTACTGTCTCTGGGAAGAAAGTGTTTCAGATTGGGCACACAGAAATAGAGTTTACTGGATTTGATGCCTTTTTTTGAAATTGTCAATCTTGGCACTAGTTTGATCTCATTCATAACATCAGCTCTTCAGAATGCTTATGTTAGTCACTGAAATCACAATGTTTAAACCAGAATGCAATAATTTACACAGGATAATTAGCAGAATAAGGTAATGGGAAATTTTTTAGGCATCTCTTTAAGTAATGAAATTAATATTGATTCCTACAAGCATTTACCAAAGAAAGTGTGTACTCTTTGTTTTCTACTTAGTAGCAGGCTTATTTTCATGCTTTTCTTTTTGATGGGCACCTTAAAAGCTGCTTGGACATAAGATGGTCTAAGAAAAGTCAAAAGTTACAAATGGACGTGTTCCTGCCTTCAAAATAATACTATTCTTTATGTGTGGTAGTGTGCTTAGAATTTATTAGTTAATAGGGATTTTCTAAATCATCTTTTTTTCCCCAATCTACCTACCAGAATAGAGATGGTCTTTATGATATTAAGAGACAAAATTACTAATTCTAAAGTATTAGTGGTCAAATGAAACTTTAGAGCTCAAAACAGTGAAGGAAACATTTAGGTTAATCTGGGGTAAGCTTTTTATTTCCAAAGTATATTTCTGTGTCCCCTGCTGTTCTACTAGTCTATATACTCTTTTAACACCGCTTTCCTTAGAAAATGCGTTTGTCTGTGTAACGTATTTCCCATTTTATACAAAGATAAAACATGTGATGTATGAAAAATTTCTAAATTCTTTCTCACAAAGATACCTTGGTTGTATAAATTGAATAATTTGTAGTGTTTGTCCCTATTTAATTATTTTCTGGCAGAGTACCAGGTATCTTGCCACCATGAGCTTTCGCGTTCTTCTCACTTCTACTTCAGACCTGCACTAAACGGTATTTAATGGTAACTTGTATATCATTGTTAATTCTGTGAGCTTTTGTTATTTGCATGCATTATCATGCATGCAAACATTAGTATTTTTGATCCTAGAAGCTTTCCTGGAATTACACATTACTTTCATTATCATAACCTCAACGAGACCTCGCTGGATTGCTTCTTATTGTCGCTTTCTTATTGTCTTGAGGGCATTTAGTAAGACTACTTCTGTCAATCTGTACGTGTTTTGAAGATCTAAGAATTTATTCATTGGTTTCCTCCTTGAATCATCCTGGTCAATCTAAAAATTACTTGTATTTGGATCCTAAAGAAAATCTTGACTTGGTTTAAAAATAGTGACTGGGAAATGTGAAAATATATTTTCTATTGGTTGTTGTGCACAAGAGGTTTTTGTCACATTTTCCCTCACATCTGTAAAAGCTGAAGTTTCTTTTTTTTTTTAGTGCTCTCCTTGCTTTCTGTATAAAGTTTTCATGTGATTCCAAGAAGCAGGATAAAGACTATTTTAAAGCATAAATGTTTAATTCAGCATAAGATAATTGAAATGCTGTCACATTTTCAAGCTGATAGTAGAAGACTACAGTGGACTCTGGAGACTTCAAGTAGGTGACCTGTGCTGTGTTGGAGCCAGAAGGAACTTTGCTATTGATCTCTTCTCCCATGGGAGCCAGGATCTGATTTGGGCTTAGTCTCCTTCCATTTAGAGAAATGAAGTTTTTGTGTAGGGCATTATTCTCAGAGTATGAAAAAAATACATTTACTGGCTTGGTGGTGATGAAACTTTTACAGAAATGCAGGAGTTGGCAGATACTTCTTGGCGTAAATGGTTTTGTCATGCTGCTTGGCAGAAAGAAACTGCAACATACCAGTGAAAAAGTGGCTGCATTTCAATTGTGAGTGAAATTATGTTTGCACAATGTTATAGATTTTTATGGATGTTTTTTGATGTGAATCAGTCTATATGTACTACGTGATTAAGGCTGGTTGTATCTAAGCATGTGAATGGGTTTTGGTTTTGCTGATTTGGTTGTAGGGCAAAACTATTAGATATGAAGAGGATATTTTTCCCTGATAATAATGTGAATTAATAAGAGAAAATTAAATTGCTGAAGTCCATGTTTACAATATAATGTAAAAATAAAATAAGCAAGGCCAAAATACTAAAACAAACAACAAAATCTCCACCCTGATTATAAAAGGTTTTCTTCTAATTAATAAGTGGCATCAGGCCTACCAGAGAATTTGCAATTATTGTGTAGGGAACCACTCCTAGCAAATAAGTATATTGTAAAAAAAATAAAAATAATTTAAAAAAGTAAATTAAGATTACTGAGGGTAAAGTGGAATAACGTAGAATAAGAAATCTCTAATATCAGCTACTCATTCAAATATGCTAAAGAAACTGATATCAGAAATTGTTGAAGTACTAACTCTTGCCCATTATTTGTTGCTTACATCTTCTTCTGAGCAAAATGACAGATAGAAACAAGATGCCAGGTTGTGAGGTTTCGGGGGGTTTGTTTGTTTTGTTGTTTGTTTGGGTTTGTTTGTTTGTTTTTTTAAAAGTTCTTTTTACCTGGTAACAAAGTCAGATTAAATAGTAGAAACTGTTCTGGAGAATAGATTTAGTTGGCCCATGAATTAATTTAATAAGTGGGAAAGAGCAGACTTGACTTTCTGAGATTTTAATCATACCTTGGAAGTCTGCTGGAAGAGTCATCAGCATGTGAATAAGGATGATCTGTTTTGTGTAGTTAACTCAATTTTCAAAAAGCTTTCAACAAGGCCCTTCATCAAAAGCTTTTAAAAAATAAGAGGATGAGTGGGGAAGTCTTCTCTTGGATTAATGGCAGATTAGGTGTAGAGTACAAAAGATTTGAGTAAGTAGTCATCTATTAAAGAAAGAATTATACTTTCAGAAGGGTCCAGAGTAATCAGGATTAAAATGGAAAATGAAACGTTGCAGAAAGATCTGATCACAGCAAATGATTTAAAGATGAAAGGCAGCTGAGATTCATTGTCAGCAGACACAAGGGGAAGAACAAACGTATCTTTCTAAATGAGAAAGGAGATCTTTCAGACATCGTGGATGGTTCCCTGAAAATACCAGCTTTGTACTTACCAAAATCACAAACGGTACCGTCGAGTAGTTATTTTTAACAGTTCTTGCAGGGCTGTTTGATGAATTCCATACAGGGTCATTGGTCTCAAAGTCTGTTTATTCTGAAGTTTGCCGCTATGATTTTAGTTTTATGTAAGGGTTTGTGATGAATTTTTTCCCCCTTCTACAGAAAACATAGACATGAGTTTTTTCTAGAAATCTGGGCACCTAATTATTTTGAATAAGTAATTAAAAATGAATGCAAACCAAAATACTGTAGTGCAGTTGTGTGAATGGATGACTAAGCTGCTGCTCGAGTGCTATATGGAATCCTGATTACCCAGTTTGAATGATGGAATTCAACTCGAAAAGGCGAATCACAGGTTTTGCTCAGAGATACAGGGTGATTTATGTAAGAAAGGAGGTTATATAGACAGCGATTCCCAAGCTTCAAACAGAGATAAGAGGAGTTGTGCAGTAAGCATGCAGACATGTTAAACTATGGGAGATGCAGAGAAGATGAATAGGAAATACTGTCTTTTCATAGGCTGGGAACAATGACATTGTTCAGCAGCGTGTTTGAAACAAAAGGAAGGTTTGGGGCGGTTAGGATTTTGTTTTGCTTGGTTGCTCTGTTTTCTTCTCAAGAATGTATAATTTATTTAGAGATATCACCAAATGAGGTGTAGCACTGTGTATATGAATTCAGGCTCAGTAATCATAGAATCATAGGGTTGGAAGGGACCTCGAAAGATCATCTAGTCCAACCCCCCTGCCAGAGCAGGGTCACCTAGAGCACATCACACAGGAACGCGTCCAGGCGGGTTTTGAATGTCTCCAGTGAAGGAGACTCCACAACCTCTCTGGGCAGCCTGTTCCAGTGCTCTGTCACTCTCACAGTAAAAAAATTCCTCCTGATATCCCTCTTGAATCTCCTATGCTCCAATTTGCATCCATTACTCCTTGTCCTATCACTGGTCATCACTGAAAACAACTTCTCTCCATCTTCCTGACACTCCCCCTTTACGTATTTGAAGACATTGATGAGGTCACCCCTCAGTCTCCTTTTCTCCAGACTAAAGAGACCCAGCTCCCTCAGCCTTTCCTCATAAGGGAGATGTTCCACTCCCTTAATCATCTTTGTGGCTCTGCGCTGGACTCTCTCAAGCAGTTCCCTGTCCTTCTTGAACTGAGGGGCCCAGAACTGGACACAATACTCCAGATGTGGCCTCACCAATGCAGAATAGAGGGGGAGGAGAACCTCTCTTGACCGACTCACCACACCCTTTCTAATACAGCCCAGGATGCCATTGGCCTTCTTAGCCACAAGGGCACATTGCTGGCTCATGGTCATCCTCCTGTCTACCAGGACCCCCAGGTCCCTTTCACCTACACTGCTCTCCAGCAGGTCAGCCCCCAACCTGTACTGGTACATTGTGTTTTTCTTCCCCAAATGCAAAACTCTACACTTGCCCTTGTTGAACCTCATCAGGTTTCGCCCCGCCCAACTCTCCAGCCTGTCCAGGTCCCTCTGAATGGCAGCACAGTCTTCTGGGGTGTCGGCCACTCCTCCCAGCTTGGTGTCATCTGCAAACTTGCTGAGGGTACACTCTGTACCCTCATCCAGGTCGTTGATGAAGATGTTGAACAACACCGGTCCCAGTACCGACCCCTGAGGGACTCCACTAGTCACAGGCCTCCAACTAGATTCTGCCCCATTGACTACGACTCTCTGACTTCTTCCTTTCAACCAGTTCTTGATCCACCTCACTGCTTGATCAGTAAGAGTATAAGGAGAGAGTGAATGGAGTGGTTCTATCAGGAAAAAATACATTTATATGTTTGCTACACGTTTACACTCCTGGCTGCTGTTCACAATTTCTGCAGGTTAGATACATCCTAGACTTCGCCTGATGTGATCGTTAATTTTTATGTTTTGCGGTTTATTAATCAAGCTGCACTCCTTTAAACTCCACACTTTTTATTATTGCTGCTGAAGAGAGCAAAATTCAGCTGAAGCAAAAAAAAAACCTATTAATTTACTCAACCTGTATTTCACAGTTAACTGACAATTGGATCGCTATGAAGAAAATGTTGTTTATTTAGCTCTGTATTCCTAAATGTCTGAGGTTAAATTAGCATAGCCTACATAGTCTTTTTGAGTGTTACCTTCATAGTAATATCTCGGGTGAATTTTAGTATTCAAATGGATATAGCTGCTCTGAATTGTTACAGTAAAATATTTACGGATATATTTGATGTAA
Organism: Rhinoptilus africanus; assembly: GCA_013400135.1. Lineage (NCBI taxonomy): Eukaryota > Metazoa > Chordata > Aves > Charadriiformes > Glareolidae > Rhinoptilus > Rhinoptilus africanus. Next base: position 174,577 of record VXBO01001318.1, on the reverse strand, counting down.
TTGAACTTAGGTAGAACATGGTATAGAATTGCATAATGTTTTATGGATATTAATCATTATAATTTATCATTTAAATGAGATCAAAATCATTTATCATTACAAGATCAGATCCTGTGCTCCCCAGCATCAATTTGATTTCTTGATCAAAAAATGAAATATAGAGCTCTTCCTTTAGTTATGTCATATGAATTCTGTAGTTGCACTGGAAGAAGGTGTACGTAGTACTCTCTGTTTCTGACACAACCATAGCTTCCAAAGCTGATTCAGGCTTTTATTGATTTGTTTTGGTCCTAATGGAAGGACAACCTGTAGCGAGACTGTTTCTGTTGAGGTGGGCTTGGGAGATTGCTTTGTGTTGCCGTGTTAGGCTTTAAGAGGAGTTTCTGAAGCGTGGGCTTGCCCTCACCCTTGTGCTGGGGTTGAACAGCAGCTGGCTCAGCAGTGTGAGATGAGGGGCAGGAGAGTTAAGCGTGGCCATTGCCTGCAGTCAGAGGCCGCTCTTTGGGAGCGTTGTCAGGACTCCAGCCAAGACTAACTGGGCTGGCACAGCACCAAGACAACAGATGAGCCAAAGCAGCAAAATCAATGTGCTTCGCACATGTGAAGAATTGCAACCGGCCAATTCATTTCTCTCTTGGTGTGATTGAAAGGAATTGATATGACAGATATAAATTGATACAATATGTAGAGCTAGAGTGAACAGAAAGAGAAAATAAAACAGTGGAAAGTCATACCCTGTACATACGGTATCATGCTGTAAATACATCAGGGGACTGTCTCTCAAAGATGGACCAGTGATTTCATTTTGACACCTGAAACAAATAAAGCAGTCTCAGGTTCTCTGCCTCATGTTAAGATCATTGAGACTGTCATTAAAACAATAATAACAACAATAACGAATAAAACTATGAATGATCTGACAAAAAAATATCCTGAAAACACAGTCTGTAATATCCAGAAGTCTAGTCACATGAATAATCTCAAATAAGTGCATGCTTTTCCTTTTAATAAAAGTGTGTGTGTCAGCATGATATACGTTAACACAAGTCGGGGCAGGGGGGTGTGTGTGTCTCAGTTTGAAAATACATAATGGTGCTTCTCTACAAATCTCCAGTAAGATCCACAAAAGTACGTGGTGCTTTTCAGATGCCAGGTGGTATAAAGTGAACCGTTAAAGACATCCATAACCCTGTACATAGTCTAGACTCCTACACTGCTGGCATAAAAACCCTGTACAAGTTAAAATAACCTGTCTTTTCTCTGAAAGTTCTAGACAGTTATCCACAAGTTTATTAATTTTGCTGTATGAATCTGCTGCATAACTTAAAGGAAGTTTCAGCTTTTATGACATTTATGTAGCTTTTTGAACCTGATACTCAGTTTTAAATTTCTTAGTTTGGTTTGTTCCAGGATGATATTTTTAAAGAAACTGCACTGTAAGTAACTACTGATTTTTGCATTACCCTGAGTTGGTAAACAATCTGCTTAGCATCAGAAATTCAACACATTTATCAAATGAGTTTTATAATATTCTAATTTTATGGTACAGTTTTGGCAGCATTTTCTGTTTAGTATCAAAGCAAAATTGCAGTAAATTTATCTTCCATAATACTTGGTTAGTTCTGTTTATAGCACTTAGATTACAGTAAGCACAATATGCCTATTTGTTCCGAAGTATAAAGAGGTATAAAGTGAGTTTTCAAAATGGAAATGATTATGGGTTTTGGCCCTTATGCATAACCTACTGCAGCTGTCTTCACACACGCACTACAATTTGTCATCTTGTGACCTGATTGGATGAGAAACAGATTTGCTATTATGTTTAGCATTTCCCCAGATGGACAGAATTAAACAAAAATGGGAAAATACTAGCACTGAGACATAGCAATCACTGTCATAGACAACAATTGAAAATAAGTAAAAGGGTGATAATTTGAAGAACATTCTGACCATAAACATGTACAATAGTAACAGTAGATCCATAGTGAATATAGAGCTAAATCCTGGACTTTTTTACAATATCGAAGAATCATAGAATCATAGGGTTGGAAGGGACGTCTGGAGATCATCTAGTCCAACCCCCCTGCCAGAGCAGGGCCACCTTAGAGCAGGTTACACAGGAACGCGTCCAGGCGGGTTTTGAATGTCTCCANACACCGCTCATCACTGACCTCCAGCTAGACTCCACGCCCCTAATCACAACCCTCTGGGCTCTGTCCTTCAACCAGTTTTCTATCCACCTCACTGTCCATAGAATATAAGTGAGTAAAATACAATAAATACTTGGCACAAAGCTGTTTTTGCATTTTTATGAAGTACACCTGAAATTTAGACTACAAACCTTTTTATTACCTCCATTTAATAAAAGAAAGTAGTTTGAAGACACAGTGTTTTATTCACAGAGCATTTTGCATCTAACAGTTCTCTTTAAGAATGAGCTGTTAGCTTGTCTTATTAGGAAGTATTTGCAGAGTCTTTTATGAACATGCTGACTGCAATGGAGAGCAGAATTCTTTTTTTTTTCATAATGAGTTCATGAACAATACTCAAAAATAATGAGTATCATTATAATATGTAATACTTTGTAATATATAGTACATAGAATTTATTAAACTCAACAAAAATGGCCTTAGAATTATAGTGTATACAGGTAGCTTAAGAACACATACACAGAGTATATGATTCAATTATTTGGAGTGCTAAGATTTTTGTAGCATCAATGTTCTTATTGATAGCCCTGATAAAATATACACGTATAAACTCATTTTGCTGAATGATAAGGAACCAGAGTGTCCAAGGATATGGATTTAGTAAGGAGAAATGGTAAATAGAATTACAGAATTTTAAATCTAAGGTAATTTAATTTATTCTTGTTGGCAATTGAACTTGGCTATACTTACATGCCAATCTGTTATTCTCTCATGCTCTATAAATATTATAAGGGCTGCAAAAACGTGAGAAATATGTTGCATGCATGATTATAACCAGCATTATGAATAAGCTTCTTTTTCTAAACATAGGAATACACAGGTCAGTTATCTGTTGGAATGTGGGGATAGTGAAGAGCATGAACTGTGCAGCCCCAAAGTATTCAAAATATATTAAAGAGCCCTACTTTGTGGGGGAAATGTTTCTTCCTGCTTTGTAATTGCAGTATAGGCTCAGAATACACTGATTGCATGCTCCGCTAAAAGCGGGCCATCCTTTTCTAGTCCCTTCCTCTTTGATGTCTGTTGTTGTGACGATTCCTTAGAAGGGAATTCTGGTTTTCAGGTAGTTTGGGGTTTTGGGGGGCTTTTTTGGTTTTTTTTTTACTATAAATCCTTATTGGAATATGTCTCATCATCCTCATTCACCTTGAGAAGCTTTTCTCAAAAAAATCCTTGGTCCTGTGATAGCAGCCTTGCACTGTACTACAGTTTCAGCTGATAATGAAACATTTCAGGCAATATTTCCTAAGGAGTGAAGGTGATGTGTTTCTGAATTTACACTATCTGTAATGCATTGTTTTTTGCCCCCTGGACCAATAAATAACACAACATTCCACCAGCTTTTCCTGCCCCTGTACCTTTCAATTGCCTGATACTGCTTTGCTGTCCTCTACACAAGCCTTCACTGAAATATTTTGGCTCTTGCACAAGAATCTGATTTTTGGAGCATTCTCTCTTTCCCTAGTCTTCAATGGAATCATAGAATAGTTTGGGTTGGAAGGGGACCTTTAAAGGTCATCTAGTCCAACTTTGCCTGCAATGAGCAGAGACATCTATATCAGGTTGCTCAGAGCCCCGTCCAACCCAATCTTGAATGTTTCCAGGGATGGGGCATCTACCACCTCTCTGGACAACCTGTTTGTGTTTCTCCACCCTTATTTAAAAAGAAAAAAAACCAAAACATTTCTTCCTTATATCTTGTCTGAATCCTACCCTCTTTTAGTTTAAAACTATTAACCTTTGTTCTGCCACAACAGACCCTGCTAAAACGTCAGTATTTATCTTTCTTATAAGCCCCCTTTATTTACTGAAAGGCTGCAATTAGGTCTCACGCGGAGCCTTCTCTTCTCCAGTCCATGCCTTGCAGTCCATCCACTCAAGAGGTGTGGGAAGAGAGGTTGCCAGTGAAGACTGAGGCAAAAAAATTGTTGTGTATCTCAGCCTTCTCCTCTTGCTCATGAAGGGGGAGTGTGCTTGCTTTGACCTTCCTTTCTGGCTGACATACCTGTAGCAGCTCTTATTATTATTCTTTGTGTCCCTTGCCAAGTTCAGCTCCAGCTGTGTCTGAGCCTTCCTGATCCCATCCCTACACAGCTGGGCAGTCCTTATACTCTTCCCAAATACCTATCCCTGCTTCCACTGCCTGGGCATTTCCTTCTTGACTTTTAGTTTGACCAGCAGGCTTCGACTTAGCCATGCCAGTCTCTTGCCTTCCTGTCCTAATTTCTTACACCTGAGGATTGAGAGCTCTTACACTCTGTGGAAAGTATTCTTAAAGATCTGCCAGCTCTATTCTGCTCCCTTGTCCCTGAGGGCATTTTCACAGGGGGTCCTATTGACTAGCTCCTTGAAGAGCTGAAAGTTTGCTTTCTTAAAATTCAGGGTCCTGACTTTACTCTTTCCTCAGGACTGCAAACTCCACCAGTGCATGATCGCTGCAGCCCAGGCTGCCTCCAATCCTGAGGTCACCGTTTAGCTCACTTCCATTAGTGACCATCAGGTCTAGTATTGCATCCCCTCTGGTAGAGCTGTCTATTACCTAGCCTTCTATTACCTAAGAAGTTATCCTTGTTGCACTCCAGGACTTTCCTGGATTGACTACAGGTTGCCTTGCTACTGTGGAAGAACTGCATTCGCTCTTTTGGCAACAGATAGTTCTATATTTTTTTTATTCCATTAGTACTATGTTCAGGCAGATGTATGGGATATTGTAACCACCCAAGCCTTTCTGCAGTCAACTACTTTTTTGTCTTCTATTCTTGTATGGTATTTTCTTTCTTCTATTCATGTTCTCAGTTGGTATTGTAGCAGAAGTGTCCTCAAAAATATAATAGAAACAGAAGAAGCACCAAGCACATTTGTCCTTTCCCTTTTGTATTGCAGTTGCAGAACAGATGATGCTTGTGCAGATACCATGCAGCAAAATGGGCTTGTAAAATCCTGATTCTATACTGTGTTCAACAAGGAAGAGCGCTCTGCTGCTTGCAAACCCCGTGTGGTGTAGAGTGGGTGGAATAAAGACTATGTTTATTATTAATTTTTTTACTAAATAATAACATAAAAATTCTGAGAATCACTAACATTTCCCTTTTAGTAGATATATCTGGGTAAGTCCTGTATACAAATTGATGTGCCTGCACAGCAAGTTACAGGGAAGATCCTGTCGAAGTCAGTCCTTGCTGAGATGCTTGGGTACAGATGAAGTCTTCTGCTTGGTGGCAAGGATTGTAGTGCCTGCATTCTGCAGTTAAGTTTACCTAACTGCTAATTTATCTTAATACTGAAAATTATTTAAGCAAGAAGTGGAAGCAACAAATATTCTTTTTTCTAAAGCTGGCAAATGCATGAAGGGTATGGTCTAGCCCTCATATTCTGAAGTATCCCAGCACAGTAGGTCCCCCAGAAATTGCAGGATGCTCTTTTACTGTGCTGCAGAGGTCTGAATAGGAGCTGATAATGTAAAGTATTGATTTATAAGAACGATGCCCAACTGGCAAGTGTTAATCAGAGTTTCACCAATACATGGCAAGACAAAGGGAAAATTACCGTAGTCCTAGATATTTTTCCCCAAACTGTAATGGTAGTTACGGTCTATATTGTATAAGAAAATTGTTGCATGGAATATAGAAGTTAAGTGCCTGGAGCACTGTGCAACGCAAGAGAGGTCAGTGCCATGTGTGGATGAGGAAGATCCAGCTGGGTGCATGACTGCTTTATGTTGGGAGAGATGCACTGTGATTTTTAAGTCTTTGGAAGCTCGGGGAGTCAAAAACCTTTCTCAAGCTCTCACTAGTCCAAGGGAGGCCTACATTGCACCTCAGGCAATAGGTTGTGTCAAAGCTCATCTCGATAATCTTTCTTCTATTTACTATACACTAGTCCATGCCTTATTGCTGTATTTGCTTCTGCATGCTTTCTAAAAGCTATTTTTGTAATAGTCTTGGTTATGTGATCTTGTTGCTTTCGTTCTTCCACTGTGTTTTCTGCTAACCTTTTTTTTTTTTTAAGTTAAAAAGGGGAAAATCAGGAGGTAGCAACAATGTGAAACCGTGCTGACAAAAAGAACTCAGAATAACATAACTGCAGTATAATAGTTAATGCCGCATCACTTTTAAAACCATATTTAAAAATAAAGACTTCACTTTGATTAAAATATTAGTAAAGCTCTTGATACTTTATATTTTTTATAAGCAGGTTTTTTTATAAAATGTTAAATATGTATTAATAACATATTGTATGCTGAGGGCTCTATTCTGGGATGTATTAGTATTTCATTTTTTCAGCTAACATTCCTAAACAGCAATCTATTAGTGTATAGTAAAAGTGAAATACTGCTATACCATATAGCAAAGGAAAATTCCCATGAACTTTTTCCTGAAGGAAATAGTGCAAATTATAGCTTTTTTCTAAATTTGAATATTTCGGGAGATCTGTAGATAGTCCAAAGTAGTGTGTAAGCAGGTTCATTATCTGTGTGCCAGAAACTGGGTATCTCTTTTTATTGCAGTCGTAAATATTTGGAGGTTTATATGCGAGTATCTTGTTTCTTCTTCCAATTCTGTTAGAGCAGATGATGAGCCATATAATTAGTTTGAAAGGTAATTATTATAACTGAATGTTAAACTGAGTAAAACGGACTTCACATTCTTTCCTATTCTGTCTCTCATTTGTCTGTTCATTTGGAGTTGCAAACACATTAGTGCTGACAGAGTTCAAATTTATGACACTGGTTTTACCCTTTTAAATCTCTGAGCTCTTCCTGCTCTTAATAAATTCTGCACTTCTATACTTCTACCATCTGTTAGCTAGAGGTCCAGTTTCCTTATTTTTAAACTAAAGACAAAAGTCTTATCCAAATATCAGTATACTCCCAAAAGTTTTCTTGTTGTATAGCTTGGGGTTTTGGGGTTGGTTTTTTTTGGAAAATAATGATATTCCAAACCAGTAAATTTCTCAAACATTGTAAATGTATCTCTGTACTAGAAGTATGTAAAGATACAGTGCTTCATTTATAGTTGTATGGCCAGACAGTTGGCTCGTTACTTTGTTATTCTACAACAATTCAGTCATTTTACTTCTCCTGTTGGATGTTTATCAGAACAAGACAAAAATGTGATTGACATTTCATCTCCAAATATGGTGTTTTGACTTACACGAACTCGCAAAATTGCCTGGGGGTGACAACTTCCAGACTGCCTCATGGACCTGGGTTTGGCTACAGTTTTAGCTATTAGGTCCATTTTCATGCAAGTCAAACTGTGAGTTATAGTCAATGGGTACATCGCTAAATGGTAACTATTTTCTTTCCTTTACCCTCTTAATAGTAGAATTGCTGCTACTTTGGCTGATGTGGGACAAAAGATGTATGCATGGGAAGGGTGCTTTACTTTTCCTGTGAATGTCTGTTCTCTTTTTTATCTCCTCCAAGATCAAGAGCTCCACAATAACACTTCTAAATTGATGTTTCTCTAATGTTGTTTTGTATGTGTAAAAATATGACATTTTATAGCTGTTCCTTAACTGAAAAGGAATGACATAATAGGATCTTCAGTAAAAATGCTTAAGAAATTCAGAAAACATTGACATAGACTTCTGTGCAGGGAGCTATTCGCATTTCTACGTAATGTCTTTGGACACATTAATTTGTTTATGCAGCAACTTAGAATATATTATTGAAAATACTGCACATGAAAAAGGAATTGAGTTTCATTACTTGAATGTAATTATCTGACGCTATGTGAAACAACCTTTTCTTGTCAAGAGCAAAGTAAGTGTTAAGCATATTATAACATCTCTTTTGATGTTTTTGTAGGATGGAATAAAAGATGAATGTTCAGTGCTGAAGCTGCAGCTGAAGGAGAGAGATGAGCTTATAGCCCAACTTCGTGAGGAGCTGGTAAGCAGGAAAAGCAATTTTTTTTAAGTTCATTTACCTGATAATGTCACTCATCGAGACCAGAAACTAAAGAAATACAATTTCACTCACACTGCAGAATAGCTAGCCTAAGGCTATGTTAATCATTCAGATAAACACTGATAACACTGCCTGTACATTTCTAGGGATTTGTGAGCCTCTGAAGTGGCTACCACCTAGATGCACTGCTAATAGAAGTTTCTTTTAAAGGATTGTGTTGACAGTTGTCTTGCAGAGTCAAAGAGGCAGAGAAGTAGCACAGCACTGTACGCATATGCCAGAAATCTTGAAGAGCCATGCACGTGTCCTGATGAATTGTGAATACTTCTCCCATTTCACATCTACAAGATTTTTCAGTAGAAAATGAAGTACTTTTTTCTTGATAATAGAAGTCTTTAAATAAAGTAATAAATATTCTTACACTTACTGAACCTTTCCATAGCATATGAACTACTGACGTTTGAGTACTACCATTTTAAGGATAGACAGAAGACTCACAGTTAGGTGAAATATGTGATACAGAAATTAAAAAACATAAACACATGAAAATGCATTTTACTGTGCTATTAAGACTGTAATAACATAATTCTAAAGTTTCATTTTTGATGGAACATGATTAAAGCACATATGTCTTCAGTATTCTTACTTAAAGGAGAGAGATTTTTCCACCTCCTCTCTCACAGAGAACTTAAGGAGTCTGCAGAGAAAGCATGTAGGGTCACCACATTCAGGTAGGCATTCAGCACACACACTGCTTCCATGGAAGTTGCAGGAGTGCAGGCACCTATGATTTTTTTTATAAGCAGCCTTTGTGAGGTGGGATTGTTTCCCGAATTAGATCTTAATTTTCTGATCTAGCTCAGGGCTTTCTTGTGTCTTTCTGTCTCTTGCTTGGTTGCTAGCTTAGAACTTGGACAGAATGAATTCAGCTCCATCCATTACTGCATCATTTATACGCTAACCAAACCCACCAGTATGCTTTTACACAAAAATACAAGTTTTGAGTTGCATGGGAAAAATGTAATGGTGCTCAAGGATGAAAGATTCTTTTGCCATATTAACACCTGCAAAATAAATACAGGTCATCAATATTCTTTGTTTCATATTTGGCTACATTAAGAAATGATGTATTATGTAATTATCTAAAATTAAATAACAAAATGGGGTACAGGGAACATCAAGCTTCTGCACAGGCCTAGAGCATTAATTTTATATCAGTCTAGTTCAGAACATATGCTATTTAACTGGTTGACAATTTTGTCAGTGTAAAATTATCCTGTATTGATACAGTGAGCTGTAGCTCATTTGCTGTTAACTGTTGTCAAAGTTCATCTCTATATATGTCAGTTGCAGAAAAAAGTCCCACAGGGAATTTAGTTCTTATACCTCATAATAGACAGAAAAGTACATCTTCCTAGGGTTATGAAATAAGGATTTCCAGATGGGTGAAAGTATGTATCATGGATTTAATCCATGATTAGCTGACTTGGGTTCTGATATTCTTAAGACTTGTGAAAGAGATTACAGGTGGGATTCTTGAGACCATATTTACTCATTTGAAATTAAGATTTTGAAGGACTCGGTATATCTCATTTTTTCCTATTGAACTAAATAAAGCCAGATTGGGAGATGCAAATGCCAGAAACTGGACTCAAAGTTATGAAACCTACAAAAAACCTATAAAGAAGGGGCAACAGGTGCCCAAGGGTTGGAAAAAGAATTTCTATGCTTGAGGTATGTAAACATGCAGTCAATATACTAGCTTTGGCCATCTGTATATTTTTTGATCTCTCATGTGAATTCTCCTACAATGCTATTTATCTGTAGAAAGTTAGGGATTTTGTTTGTTTGAGGGTGTGATGTTGTAAGAGCTGCCAGGATTTCTAGAACAGCTAGACTATAAGTGACAGTTTCATAAAAGAGCTCACTAAAAACATACTTGGAACTTGTGCCAGAATGGAGCATTTTGACAATCTTCTGGAAAGAAAGTGACTGCGTTGCTTTGTTAGCATCCATGAGAACACTAAACTGAAGTCTAGCAACCCAACAGGGGAAGCACCCACTCAGCTTAGACTTCTCTGAAGTTAGATAGCTATGGAACACCTCTCTTCAACCATGGTTTTGACCTTAAGCACCTAAAAAGCCTCAGTATATTTACAGTGAGCCCCTGTTGTTTCCCTGATGCCTGTAACAAGTCTGTATGAGGCTGAGGATGCAACTTGAAGTCCCCTGAAGAGCAGCAGGGCTCCGATCCCTCTGGCCACCACCTCTTGTACTGCACATCTAGTGTCTTTTTCATGGAGGTGCCCTGAGCCCTGCCATCGCGGTACTATTCAGTGTTGAGGCCCATCAAAAGATACAGCTAAGGTTCCTGCTCTGGTTTGCTCTGGGACTTTTTGCAGGGCCCCAGGCCCTCGGGGGAAGCCGCTGCTGCAGCTTTGCCCACTATCCCCACAGGCTAAGGAAGCCATTCCAAGTGCAGGGCTGTCCCTACAATCTCCTTTTTGTGTTTCTCTGCCTTCCCAATGGGAGCATCAGATGATTTGCTTCTCATTGCTTGAGGTGCTTTAAGGAGCTGCAAGAAGTGGACTATTTAGGGAAAGTAAGCTCTCTTTTTAAAGCTGTTAAAAATGAAGTAAATTTGAAATGATTGCTAGAAAATGCTGATAAAAATGTTTTCTTCGCTTAAATATAATCGGCCAAAAATTGATGCAAAACACGCTTTAATATTCTGCAAATCCAACAGTTATTTATGTGCTTGTAAGACTGTAAATATTAGGAAAGGGAATGTTTACAGAAGATAAGTAGAATGTTGATTTTTGGCTGATGAAACTGTACACCTTTTCACTTAACTACAGTATATTGCAGACATAGCACTTAATGGATAACTACCATTTTTATTCTTTTATCTTAGGGCAACCCATGTTCAGAACATTGTCATTCTGAATATGGAAATGTAACAGTTGTAAATACAACCTGCCTGTCTTAAAATCTTGCCATCATGATGTTAATTCAGAAATAGCACTTTAACATAAAAATCAATTTGAGTGGGAGGCAGTTTTGTACTTCTTGAGGGAAGTATATGAAAATCTGCACTTTGCTTGTGGTTTTCTGTTAAGTTGAATGCTTGCATGTAGATTTAAAACTCTTTGTTAATTAATTTTTTCTGCAGAACTCTGCAACTAACTTAAAGCGAACTTCAGGTATATTTTGGCTTTGAAGGAGCTTTTGTTCCTTTCTTTTCTCTAGTTTTTCTTGAGTTTCCTAGTAGTCTTCTCCCCTCCCTTTGATTTTTTTTTCTTTAAATTTTCAAATACTTCTTAAAAAGTATTTCTACTACACTTGAGTGCATTATGAAGGAGACCTTAAACGGAGCTGAGGGTGGAAAATGTCAATGGAGTGTGAGCTGACTTGCTGTAAGCTGATGAGGCTTCAGAGCACCTACAACTATTCTTTCTTGTAATTGCTATCTCACTCTTGAAGGGAGAAAGGGGTAAATCTTTGAGGAATAAAAATAGATGTTCAGATCTTCATCTACAAGACCCAGGTACAAAACGTAAAATGCAAGGAGGCCTCGCCTATCTCTGAGCAAACAAAGAAGAACTTGGAAAAGTAGTTCCTTGCCAGTTTTTTTGGTTTGTTCTCTTTCTAGTGATAATTTTGGATTGACTCCCTTGGTAACCAGAGGTGTGTCTGCCATTTTTGGAGGAATAAGTATACATAGACAGACAAGTAAAATTAATTCCTCTATTCTGTTATTATCTCCTGAAAAATACCTGTTTCAGGAATTGGTGGAGAGTTTGGCGTCCAAGATGTCAGGCATCCAAAACTTCTCTAAAGTTCTTTGGAAATGGTGAACCTAAGCAGGAACTTAAAAATTTGGGTTCGAAGTGTCGCTTTGTCTCAGTGTCATCCTCATTTGTGAAAATATCCTCTTATCCATCAAATCAAAGAAACAAAGTGAGTCTATTCTAGAGGGCTTGGCAAAAGGAGACATTCACTTGCTTTTGTTCTCCTTTTTGCCCCCTTTAAAATTATAAATAAATAAATTAAAAGTCTCATTTTTCATTGGACACAGAAAGATGTTTAAACCTCAGCTGTCTCCTACCAAGCTCTACCCTGAAACTGCATCTATGTGTATCTTTTATGAATCAATCTTTTTCCGCTACAGTGTGAACACTTATGATGACTGTAAGCAGAAAATACTTTCATGGTATAGTGGCAAAAGAAGCCGAGTGCTGCTTACAGTAACATTTATTCTACTGCTGTCATTGGTACAGCAGCATTAACACTGAAAAATGAGCATTAGCAACATTATCCTTTCAACCTTGATGTCCCTGTGTAACTTGAGTCATGTGTGTTGTCCTATTGAAATGAAAAACGTAGTGAGGTGGTTTGGGTGGATTCTGAGTGGAAATGGAGGCAAAATTTTTTCAGGAAATGAATCCTCCATATAGCCTGGCTGTTGGAGGTATTTTTCTGCTGTGGAGGTGGCTCTTTATCAAATGTTATTACATTTATGGAATAGCTGGGTACAGTGCTAGCTAAGGGAGTGTTGCCTCAAGGTATAAAAAAAAGTGCTTTAGGACTAGATATTCTAGAGTCAGCTCAACAAAACATAACTGCTCTTTTTTTGTTGTTTTATCTTTGCAAATTTTAAACAAGTTCTACCTGTTTGTCCAAAACCTGTGTTAAATTATTTGGGGGGAAGGGAGGCAGGGAGAGTGTTTGGGGGGGTGGGGTTTGTTGTTGGTTTGGGGTTTTTTTTGTTTGGTTTGTGTGTGTTTTCCCCTGAATATAGTATATTTCTGGAGGGCAGAATGATGGCGAGCTTAGCTCTTTCCTGTAGATTGATTTCAATAATGGGCAATTAGCCAATTGCTGTAGTTTTGAAGTATCATGAAGATGAGTACTTGTTATCCAGCTTTGAAGTGTAACAGAAAGCCTGAGATGCTTGAATCCTGCTGATGAACTGTTTATGGAAGACACTCAGGTTAAGTATAAAAATCACCTAGAAATGTAGTTATGCCAATGTAGATGCCTTGAATTGTACAGTCCTAAACCACAACTTATTTTGACAGGCTAAGAGTGAGATATGGAAAAATAAATAAATGAACTCCCTGTGAATGCCATTTTTTGAATTTTTAGGAAAAAGAAATTTTTGATTAGTCTATTTTCAGACTTTTTAAGAAGTCACCCTTAAAATTGTAAATAAATGAGTTAATTCCTATTTGAAAAGAATAATAGTCTTTGTATTTTAAAAAAACAAAATTCTGGTTTAATTTTTACACTGATTACCCACTCGCTCTATATTCTGCTGGTTTTTAGTATTATTTTGTTGGCTATTTTATGGGGGGGTATTACAGACTCATGAATGATTTATATAAGAACAGCCAGTTGTAAGTACTTCCAAATCCTCTTTCTTCCTCATATTTAGGAAACATTAGGAGCAGAAAAGAAGTAGATTACGTGTATTTAGGCATTATTAAAGTGCCAGGCTTCTTTCACCCTTTTTTACAGGAGAATTAATTGCATGTATTCTCGAAAAGGCTTATCTGAGCTGTAATTACTCTCTGAATCAGTTCTATGAGACAGACATGGAGTGTGAAAGTGGCAATATCTATGACACAATGGGGATTAGACTCTGATTTCTTGTCTACACCAGTCTCTTGTTGAGAAGCTGCCAGTCAGATAGGATCTTCAATATTCCTTGGCACTTGTGGAGGTGATTCTGCATATTAGTTTAAGTCCCTGTCACAAACCGTTGTCATATTGTAGTATTTGACGTAGACAAACTATTGTCATTTGCATTGGTCTCACTGAGATTCTACTTGGGAGTATTTCATAAAAATAACACTGCAGAAATGAGGAAATCTGAAATAAAAAATTTGTCCAAAGTCTGCCTTGAGATATAGTGCTGAGGCCTATAGTCCTTTAATGATAGTGCACCACATATGCAGCAGTGTCACTTGTAGACTGCTAGCTTCGTGAGACATGCAGCCTTTTACTGACAGGTCTTTTAGTACAAGCAGGCAAATATGGCTTGGCCTTACTCTGAACTCTCGGAGAACTTCAGTTTTTGTTTTATGTGGAAGACAAAAAGTAGGTCTCAGTGTCACCATTCCTTTTTTTCACTTTATTTTTTTTTAACTGATTTAAATTAACCAATTTTAACTGTAACGAAGATATAAAGATACCCAACTACAGATCAATTTTAGGACAAATGGAAATGGCAGCATCTTGGAGATGTGGTGGGAAGGAACACTTTGTATGTTGCAGTTCGTCTTTGTAGATGTTACATACTTTTGGCTGACATGTATTTTTAGAGATTCAAATTTCTCCTTAAATGAATAATGCTAGATTATGGTAGATTGTATTTCCTATGTAGCAACATATCATCTAGCATTTGTTTTATACCATGACTGTGTCAAGGTCAAACTAGAACATTAACCCATGTCCTTGGAGCTCTGTGGAGCTGAGCTGCTCTGCCTCGCCCGAGAGGCTGACTTGAGCAGTCCTCACCTAAGACTTGCAAAGGGAGTTTTCATGGTGCAAAACAGGATTTGTATCAAGGCTTGCTGGGTAATTGACGTAAAGCAAAATCTATGTTGTACTATAAGTGCCTAGGAATAAAGGATATGAAGAACGGAGCAAAGAGCCAGTATGATTTTTATTTAGTTTTGATTGCTTGAAATCAAAGATTTTTTCTAAAAATTCAGGTTTTGTTTTTCATATATATGTACACAAGTGTGTGCACACACGTATAAATGTATATATAATTATGTGTGTATATAGACACCCAGAAACATGCACAGGTTCACACACACATACTGTCTGTCTTATTCAGTATGCTTCTTGTTAATTACTTTCCACTCAAGAATTGCTAACCTGTTTTTGATAAAGAACATTATAGAATGAAAGTTGGCTAAAAATACAGAAATTTACTGTTGCCTGATGTGGCCTGATATTGGATAATATCTCAAAGTAGTACTTAAGAGTTTGGCTTGCATGAAAATGACTGCTGTCAGTATCATCTGGTGACATGCTATGGTGTTTCGTGTGTTTATAAAAGCAAAAATAAAAGTAATGTTGCTTAAAAACAAATACACATATGCTGGAAAGCTTGTTTCGCTTCTTAAGATCAGCTGTTTAATTTGTATGACTTGACAGCTTCAGTATCTTGCTAAAGGCATCTGTGTGACTTTTTCTGAAGTCATCTGATGTAGATGAGTTTCAGATTAATGAATACTTTATCCTCTGCACAGCAATGTTTAATGAATCAACTGGTGCAGTTGTTTCTTCCAATAATTAAGTTTCTGGTTGGGGAAATATCTTTGCTTTTGAAGATGTAGGGATGTCTGTCTGTGCAATTCATTAGGGATCTAATAAAAGAATAATCTTTTGCTTGCTCCCCTTCCCACCCCTTATAATTTATTGTCTTGTCCATTTTTCTTTGCGTGAAAGCTGAGAAAAGTCTGCACATACACACAGGCACAGCAAACATCACAAATGAAGAGTCATATATGTTTTGGTATCAAACTACTTTTTTTGTTTACATTCTAGTGAAGTTCTGTAAGGGAATAATAGTGTCATGAGGTTTTCATTCTCAATTTTTTTTTATATAATTTTGCTGAATATCTTTTCCTTCACTCACAGTATATTCCAGCATTTAAAGGCATTAAAAGGCATCTGTGTGACATGAGATATTTTGTCCATAAATGAGAATTCCAGAAAGAAAAATAGTAAATGTTTATTTGTAAATACTTTGATGTAAGGAGTAGAAAACTTTTATTAAGACACGGTAAAGCTGAACTGTCCTTTCCTAAATTAATAACCTAACAAGAAATTAGCTGTACTAAAGTATTTGCTAGATCTCCCTAATATCGCTTCATAGAAACTGATTCCATAGATTCTCTCCAAGTTTTGAGTGGGGTTTTTTGTCATTCTTTTATTACTTAATTTCAGGTTTTATGTAAGGATAAAATGTTATTTGAGGTAGTTATTGAGGTACAAGAGATGGAAGAGGTTTCATTTAACCTCTGTTTCAAAGACTGAGCACTTTCTTACTGAAGATAGTTTTTATACTATGGCATCATGAATATTGCATGGTTCAAAAGGTGCTCAAATACTTCCTCAGGTGCTCTGATGTCTTTGAGACAGTCTTTAAAGTTGTGTTAGACCTGGGATGTGTATGTGGAGTTTTACTGTAGCTTTCATAGAAGATACTGCTGTATACCAAATTTGTCTATGTGAAGTCTTAGCCCTGAAATTGGTAATGTATTTCTGTTACATCCTTTTCCATAGCTAGTTTAGGCTGATTTGGTTTAGAAGCCAGGAAGTGGTCAGAATGGAGAGATCACGGTGAGAAATTTTCCCCTACATGAGAGAAGTGAATTAAATACAATGAAATGTTATTGATCTTCTGGATTTGAGTAGCTAATCAACATCTTAAATGTTCTGTGTGATTTTTGCTAGAATGAGAGAGAAAGATGATGATGCTAGACAGATAGTTACTGGAAGTAGTGCCATTTATTTCAAAAAATTTAGAGATTTTTTCAGCATAGCAGAAATCTGACAGCAAGAGGCTGATTTTGATCACAGTACCAAACTTCTTTCTTCTAGCTCTTTAATGCTCCACTTTGGGTCTTTTGTCTGCTGTTTTGATTTCCTGCATCTTTCCTCATCTTTTGAAATATTGTTCCCTCTTCCTTTCTATAGAAACCATACACAGTGTGAACAACTTCTAATGTCTAGTGCGTGTTTTTCCATTGTTTGAGAAGTTTGACTTGATTCCCGATTATGGGGTTTGGGTGGAGACTGCTATTATCTTCCAGCTCAGTCTTTTGGATTGGTGTTTAGCTGTAATACCTTTCATTCTCAATGAGATTTCACCAGTATCCCAATATAACAAGGAGGGGTTGGATTCTGTGGCAAAGCTTTCATAAATGATGTGCTTATTTCTCTGTATTTAAACTGTGGGTTTCCTGAGATAGGCTGATATAGCGGTCTGTATAAATGTTTCATGCCCTTCGGGGAAGAGGCAGATGACTGAAGCACTGTAATGCTTTCATGCAGAGTGGTAGTAAAGAGAGCTATATGGGATATTATTGAGAAACAGCGTGTTACAAGGCTATATTCAAAAGTCTGACTGGTGTCCCAGCAGAAAGCTAGCTTGCAAATTTCTACTTTCATTGGTAAATTCTTCCCAAATAATTATGCTCAAGTAATCTTTCATATTTTGGCTCCTTTTAACTGGATGAACTTTTTATACTTTTTTGTATCTTGATTTAGAAGAAGATAAAAAGGTAATGTGTGGTCATCAACAGAAAACAAAAATTTAAAAAATGATCTTACTTTTAGCCACGTATTACATGCAAATTACAAGGAGAAGAGAAGAAGCTAATGGTTAATAGTATATTAATTTAATCTCAGATTACACATTTATTTGGTTTGTCTGGGGTATTCAATTCTGAATATTTTTTCATTAAGTTTCTTTGTATGGGTAGTAAAATAAAAACAATAAACTGTTTCTTGCTATTCATTGTTGAGTTCAGAATATAAAGAAAATCTGTCTTCTGGTTGGTGGTTTGGGTTTTTTTGTTGTTGGTCGTCTGCTACCACCCCCACCCCCCACCCCGAGCTATTGTTTATGAATTATTCAGTATGTTTGAAATGTACTTAATATATTTTGGAGTTTTCTAGTAATGGTGCAAGACATTTATCTTACATTTCCCAATTTGACTTTCAGATGATATTGTTTTTCTCAAAATGAACTCTCATGATTTACCAGAAGAGTATTAGAGTTTGCAGGCTGTAGTATTTATCAGAATTCATTGATTATCAACACAGGACTTCATAAAACCAGACTTTCTCACAGTGTGATGTTTGTATTCCAGCTTATAAATGAGGTTTCCATCAAACAATGCTAGTTGGGCAACAGGATGCTGTATTATTGTTGTTTTGGAAAGAACAAAGGGAGCTACTGTACTAGTAGTATGGTGATGAGAAGGAAGGAAAAATAAACTATGTAAACTTGCTTCAGCATGGTTGGTGTACTTGTGGAGGAATTCAGGTTAATAGGCTGGAAAAAATAAAAAGGGATGCAATTAAAGGATGATCTAAAGCAGTAGGGAAGCTCATTTTATTTTTCAGCTGAACTGCCTATTTATCATATTACTTTCAAGGGCAGAGTGATAGATTCTGAAGGGAAGGGTGGTACAGAGAGGACTGAGGATTTTAAAATTGTCACTAGATCCACCTTTTAAGACCACTGCAAACATAGGTGTGCTCATCCTATAGAACTTGCCGTGCAACTGAACCTTCCTCACTTAGCCAGTGTGAATAAGGATGCTTAGATCAGTTTCTGGAATCTTGTGAACTTTATTTTGGTGCACCTTATTTAATTTATGGAAATGGAATTAAGTTCTTAAGGGACAAAGATGTGTGCCTTTTTTTTATTCCCTCCAGTTCAGAACCACTGGGATGATGTGCTTCATCAGCTCCTTTGTCTCTACCCTCTCTACCCCTTCTTTCTTCTAGAGAAGTTTAAGACATCTTCTCTAGTACTATTTGATCTTTATTTGTCAAATCAGAGTTAGTAACATATATATGTCTCTCTTAATTTTTAAACCTAAAATTCGTGTACCATTCTGCTAGCCAGCAGCATTTAAGAAGCATCCAGCAGTGAGATTTTGTTCATTTATGTAGTTATTACCAAAATCTGGTTTTCTGCAGAATCATGTGAGCAGATTGCAGGGGGGAGAGACAGTGAGTGCTAGCTCTTAACCAGTACGGTGACAATTGACTGGAAAGCACAACATGTAAATAACCTGTAGGAATCAGGAACCTGCGTGCTGCATGCACATCCAGTTACCTGTATGCTTTAGAAAGGAAGAACCCTAAAAGAGTGGCAAAGCTGAGGTTATGTCTTTAATTATTCCTAGAATCAGTAGTGAAACATGTCTGCAGAACTGGAGGCTGGTGATGTTTTTTCTTAATTCCATTTCAGCTTTGTTTTCCCTTTTTTATTAAAGTTGTTCATTTATTTTCATTATTCATGAGTTAGTAAAACCTCCCATATACATGAAGTCCCTAGCAGGGTGTTAATGAAACAGGGAGACTGGTCTGATACGGAATACATAAAATCCAGCACGAGAAGTAGTATATACAGCAAAGGCTTAGCAGTCACCGTGTTGCCAGAGAGCTGTTAATACAGGCAGTCAATTGAATTGCAATTCTGCCTCTGAATAGTGTTGAACTCCAAACGTTTTATGTTTGGGCTATTCCATCTTTTTCCCATGCACTGTTTGCTCAGTTGCTGTGCTCAGTTGAACATGAATCCCTATCCAAAGCTTACTGAGATAAAAAATATAATATAAAATAAAAACCATCCATTGACCTGTAAGACCAGTTGCAGAACAGGATGAAGAGAAACATAAGGCAATTTATTAACTCTCACATCTTCCAGCAGGCTTATGTAGCAAATTCTAAAGTCCAAGTCATCTGATGTCTATGTTTTTTTTTCTCTCATCCCACTATTTAGTGGGGCTCTGTACCGTATTGTTACTAATGTTCTGTATATGTTACCATAGAGGTTGGAAATAGTGTTTCAAAACCAAAAAAACCATATGCAAATAAAACTGCGTGTACAAGGCAAGCTTCTTAGTAGAAACTGCTAGAACAAAAGCAGGTAACTTAAAATGGTGGATAATTTAGGTAAGAAGGGCCTCAGGGGTGCTCTAGTCCCTACCTTCTGGCTCAAAGCAGAGTTTACTTCAAAGTTAGACCTGGTTGTTCAGGGCCTTTTCTAGCCATGTCTTGAAATTCTCTGTGGACAGAGAATTTCTGTTCAGCCTCCTTGGATGACCTGTCTAACCAGTCCTGGGAAGAGTTTTTTTTTCTTGTGTGTCATAGGAGTTTCTCTCATTGCAACGTGTGTTCTTGCTCTTTGCTTTTCTCTGTGCTCATCTGAGAAAGATCTGGCTGCTGCTTCTCCATACCCTGTTCAACAGTGGAAGAGAGCAAATAGATCCCCCTTGAGCCTTCCCTTCTCTGGACTAAACAACCCTAGTTCTCACAACCTAGTTCTCTATGTCGTTTGATCCACCATCTCAGTGGTCTGCACTCTCTCCAGTTTGCACTAGCCTCTTGTACTGGTGCCCCTAAAACAATGTGTGTTATTTTCAGATGCAGCCTACACAGCACTGAATTAAGGGGGAAAAAAACAGTTCCAGCCATTTGCTGGTTGTGTCCTTGGTTTAACAGTCTAGCATACTGTTAAACTTCTGGTCTTAGAATCTGAGCAGAAATCACATTATTCAATATCGTAATCAAATTCCATCATAATAAAATTATTATTTACATTATTGTATTTTAAGGAGTGCTGGGCTAATTGAAAACATGATCCTTCTCTCATGTGGGTGTTATCCAAAAATCTAGCTAGTTATTGGACTCCTAGAATGTTTTCTAATGATATCAGATGTCAAACTACTATTTAGGAACTTATTATTTAAGAAACTGTAAAATGTGGATTTGGGCCAAGAGAGGGAAATTGAGACCATGTGGGATATATTGATGAATAATATTTTCCTATTAGTGGGTAAGGTGCAGATACTGGTTTTTCACTTGGGAAAGATGCCTGAAATCCAGTTTAATGTTTAACTGTGAGACTGAGGCATTAATATCTCTCAGAAATGATCATCACAGCACCTTTTCTACTGGATACCATAGTGTTTCCTTCTCTAAATAGATTCATGTACTTAAAAATAAATGAAGCAAACACAGAAAAAGGAAGACTCAAAACAGGCCTGTGTTCTCCTGTACATACTTCTTTGCCTGTGGAAAGGGTTGAAGGTACAATGTATTATGATTGTTCGATATACCTTTAGTTAAAATGGAATAAAGCTCTCCTGTTTGCTGTCAGAGTCTATTTGGAAATATCAATAAGCCTGAATAGTACAAGGCTTATTCTTTCATGCAAATAAGTTCAATATTAAGATCCACTTTAAAAAACACCTTAAGAAGCGATCAATGGCACATCAGAGAAAATTTTAGTAAAGAGAGATTAAATAATGAGAAAAGAGTTCTGCTTCAAGCAAGCATACATCAGTTGTATTGATTTGGTATTTCTGCAAATTTTAATTACAATTGTATTTTTAGCTCTACTTAGCCATCCACAGCCCTTTGGGAAGGGATAAGTATAGATTAAACAATCAACCTGTTTATCACAAGCACCAAATATTGTGTCTTAATTTTGTTCTCTTATGCCTTTTCCTATACTGCTTTATTGATGTGACTGGGCTCTGGACTGAAACTTATGAGACTTCACCCAACATGAGAGAGTCAAGTCCATCCTGCTTGTTCATTTAATCTTTCATCAGGTTACTTAGGGTGTACGAGGGGGAGGGGTGGATATTAATGACAAATGATGATTTGGTGGTATAGATGCCAGTAGGAGCAGGNTTCCCCTTTCTTTCTGTCTCTCTTAAGTGTGAGAAGGCTGATGAGCATCAATTTGATTTTTCTTAAGCAAGGACTCTTAACAGCAAATTTGAGTAATTCAACAGATCTCCATTTTGAGCATAAGCATTTTAAGTGAATATCCCAACAAGGCAAATATATAAATAAAATCTCTACGCAGACACTAACCTTTGGGGTAATCACACAAAGACCCATTAGAAGCTGTCCTTTAGAGCTGAGAATCCAGCATTGCTTCTGTTTGATTGAATCCTCAGGAATGGCTAACTATGGTATGTTGAAATGGGATATATCTTTAAGGAAATAGGATATATTTTTAACAAGAAAACTTCTAAGAAAAGTAACGTGAGGAAAAATCTTTTCCAGTCCATGGACATGTAACAGTATAAAACTAAAGTAGATGAAATATTAGAAAAATAAGGATGAGGAAGGGAAGGACTGTATGAGTTATTACAGCTCAGAATTTCAGCACCACCTGGGACCATGTAACTCATGCGAGCAGCAGGCTCAAGTTGCCCCATGGTGCACCAACTAGCCATTTTTGTGTTTTGTCACAATGAAACCGGGATACAATTGCTCCTTAATTACTGCTTCTTCTTAAACTAGGATGCTGAAGGTTTATGGGATCCCTTTTTAACAGACTTACTCTCGCTTTTTTTCCACAGCTTTGACCGATACAATTTGTGAAATCTGTAGGCTGTTATCCACATAGCTTTTATTTTTACCATTTTATTCAGTGTGCATACATAGTATGCATGCACTGCTCAACTATATATTTTGTAATGATTTTGTCTTGCTGTTGTGATTTTTGTGATCAGTATCATCCATTTGCACAGAACGCTTTGTAGTTGAATCCTCTTTAGACTTAATGTAATATAATTAACAGAAAGGACATCCCATGCTAATAGAGTTGATCAACACAAAGAAGTTTGTCTAGAAAGGTGAGGAAGCTATTCACCCTTCCCTGGAGAGTTGCTGCCTCCTGCCCTGGTAGCTCCTACTATACAGGAGGAGGCATTTGCGTGAGTTAACTTTTGAAATGCTTTTCAGACTTTTATGTATACTTGCACTAATGTGCACTAAAAGTGTCAACATAAAATGTTAATAAAAGTTTGCTCATTTAGTTTGCTGAGCATCTCTTCATAATTGTATTGTACCATATGTCTAACTTATGGAACAGCATCTTTAAAGGGGTCTTAAGGGCCTCACATTTACAGGTAACATAAGTTTAGCACCGTGAATGCCTTAGCATTTCTTAATCAGCTTTCTTGGTAATGACTACAGGGTGCAGAATTACAAATGCTTATTGGTGAAGAATGTTAAAGTGTCAAGCCCGGTTACTTAACATTTCATTATGATTTAAATTTTTTTTGTAGAGCTCTATTATCGTTAGCATCCCTCTCTGTGTTTTGTGGTGCTAGAGTCCTTGTACTTGTATACACTGATGCGAACACATAAAACATAGAAAAATATTCCATAGCCCCATAATGTTGCTCTTCTCCCACTAGGCACCTGGTGAAGTGAAGCAGTTCCTGAATTGTTCTATAAATAGTGCTATACTTCTCAGAAGGCATGGGAGTGGAATTTTATACTTATGACTAATTAATGCAATTGAGAGTGATCATGTACAAGGAGACATCTTTCACAGATCATCTGTTTTTATGCTAAAATAAGAGAAAATAACTATCCTTCCTTCTTCTGTGAAACGTTGGCTGCTTTGGTTTTTCGTATGTAATTATTGTGAGAATTACACGGACAGCCTTATGTGTGGTGCTTTGCTGTTCAAAAAAAAAATAGTAGATAACAATTCTGGTTTTCAGCTCTAAATCAATGTTTTCATTGGACTTGATTCCCTATTGTGTCTGCTTTGAAGTTAAACGCAGTGTAGAAAACAAGTTAATAGCATCCCGTTCATGTCTTAGGGTTAGAGCCATGTAATCTCTTATTCCGTCGTAGGATTTGGAGTAATAATGCAGTCTTTTACTCATTCCCTTGTGCCAGCACCAGAGTAGCTATTTTCTGTTTCTTGCACAAGGTTGGGAAGCACCTTAAATTGTGCCATGAAAGCTCTCATGTGTAGGCTTCATTCCTCACATCTGTCTTCAGTTGCCTTGATACTCATGTATGTTGTTTAGCAGAGGCAAGAAGTCTTTAAAAAAATAGAGAAATAAACAAAACAAATTCTAAGTGAGAGCTTGTCTGCCATAATCACAATTAAGACATTTTATAATGTTAAAAAATTGTAATTTTTAATGTCTTGTGCTTTTTCTCTGCAAATCTTCAGTGTGAAATGGTAAGAAGAAAGAAAGCTCTAATTTCTGCTAATAATGATTTATCTGTCAATAAGGGCTAGGTCTTTAGTGGGTGTGCATAAATGGAGCTACTTGATGTGCTGATGAGCTGCGCTGATTTACAGTGAGGCCTGTCAGTGTATGCCTAGAGGGGAAAAGTGTAAGTATCCATTTTGTAGGAGAATAATAGAATGCTTCATTCACTTAACGTGCTTTTGATGGACAGGTATATTAATGTAATACTTCACATGTAAAGATTGTTGGCAGCTTATTTATCATTCATTAGATCAGATTGTGTCTTTTGATTTAAAGATGATTTGTGTACTGCATTGGAAATATGAGTGCCAAAAAAGGCTGATGTTAACTAAGT
>VXBO01001318.1:133147-147065 GCA_013400135.1 Rhinoptilus africanus | reverse complement strand
GTAATATTTTTCTCTTGGGGCAAAGACAGTCACAGCACTGAAAGCAGAGTGCAGTTTTATAATTTAATAGACAGGGCATTTTTTGTATATATACAGAGTATACTGTAATGAGTACCTAGAGAGATATAAAGCTAACTTTGTAAGGAGAGATATGCAACATAGTGTCACCAGGGTTTAAAACAGTACATTACCCTTTAAGCTCTAGAAGATGGAGTTCCAAATGATCATCTGAGAAGCCTCTAGAGTCTACTTAACACAAGGTTTTTTTATTCATTCTT
Source organism: Rhinoptilus africanus (assembly GCA_013400135.1). Taxonomy (NCBI): domain Eukaryota; kingdom Metazoa; phylum Chordata; class Aves; order Charadriiformes; family Glareolidae; genus Rhinoptilus; species Rhinoptilus africanus. The sequence continues at coordinate 146,787 of VXBO01001318.1, read as the reverse complement.
TAAAAAGTATGGCTAAACACACCATGCTATTAGGGCCATTCTTTTAAAATACTGTTGAAAATAATGGTAAACTCCATTTAAACCATCGTGGAGACCTCTCTTCTTCATCAGGAATGAAAATACATCAGTTTTAGGCTTTTTGTGTGCATTTTAGCTTAGAAAAATTTTAATGCACCCTTTTGTGTAGTAGGTAATTTTTATTTAAAAAAAAGTTATTTTGAGGGTTTTGGAAGAGTTCATTTTCNTGAGACTTTTTTTGGTTTATGGTAGCTAAAGTACACAATAGCAGCTATAAGAGTGCAATCACAAAATCAACCAGAATGGCAGATGGCCTTTAGGGAAGATTTGAAAAAATTGTGCTTGAATGCTAGAGAAAATTTCTCTTCTGTTCTCAAGGTCTTCTGTTGGAGGTGATTATAACTGTCCTTGTCTGTGAATCCTATAATATTTTTGTCACTCAGGGGAATCAGAAATGCATTAAAACACATCTAAGATTTAGTGAAACATAGGTAGTAAATTANTTTAAAAAGTATGGCTAAACATACCATGCTATTAGGGCCATTCTTTTAAAATACTGTTGAAAATAATGGTAAACTCCATTTAAACCATCGTGGAGACCTCTCTTCTTCATCAGGAATGAAAATACATCAGTTTTAGGCTTTTTGTGTGCATTTTAGCTTAGAAAAATTTTAATGCACCCTTTTGTGTAGTAGGTAATTTTTATTTAAAAAAAAGTTATTTTGAGGGTTTTGGAAGAGTTCATTTTCATTTCAAGTAAAGAAAGAACTCATGGTTTATTAGGCCTCCTTTATAAGGCAATTCATTACACATGGGTGCTTTTTTTTTTTTTAAAAAAAAAAAGACTTCTATAACTTTTCTGGGAGTATGGCTAAGTTTTGAATTTGCTCAGATGAAAATCTGGAAGAGTACCTCCAGTTCAGCAAGGCAAGTCTACCGATTTGAAGCATTTTCAATTTCACTTCAATGACCAAATTAACACTCAGTTAGTTTCAATTTAAAGTTCTCTTGAAGGTCTAGAAGAGGAAAAACCTAAAGATTCAAACTTGTCTTATTTCAAGACAGAAATAATTTATTAGTCAGAAATCAGGTTAAATTCCGAATCGAAGCCAAGGAAATGCATTTGTGATTTCTTTTTGAAGTTGTTTGAAACTTTCAGAATTTACTTCAGTATCACTGTATTTTTTTTTCTCCTCTTGTGAACATCTTTTAACCTAATTTCTCTTCTGTTTTTTTTGGTTTTTTTTTTAAGATACAAAGATTTGTTACCATAGGCAGAGTTCAAATCACTGTTTATTACAACAGTTGTTTGTAGCCAGTGAATTTGTGTTACTCACGTCATGAGTCTGTAAATGTCTGTTGTTTCTGTACTATCACGTAGTACTTATCAGCAGAAGTAGGAATGGATTTGAAGATTATAGTGGTTGGTTCTGATGATCTAGCATGGGCTCTATGCAATTTTATGAGGTTTTACTCTTAAAACCAGTCCTCTGGATTGAACCCTCATTAGGAGTTGAAGCACACAGGGTGTGTTCCTCAAATACATGTTTCGGTTCAGTTTGATGGGAAAGGAGATTGAGTTCTTGCACTCAAAGACTGTCATCTGGTATGAACCAAAAGTTTGTAGGGAAGTTTACGTTTTGAAACCCTATCTGAATTCAAATGTCTGTATGGATGCAGCGCTGGTCTGGTTCAGGATTTGGTGACTTGTTTTACAGGACTAAGCTACATGGTTTGCATGTGATTTTACATTTGGAAGCGTGACCTAGTGTATGGCATGGAATAAAATGGAAGTGGACTTTTCCTTACTCTTGACCACATTTCTTGTCAAGCGATTAAAACATATTTTCCCCCTCGTCTTGGAGCTATGAATTGAATGTATTTAAGGGCCACTGAGATGAGCTGTCATATGTATACTGTCATATGTGGTTGTATTTCCTTTTTAAGGTAATCTGAAATGGATTGTTTGCATAGCTTTAATATGTGATGTGTGACTTAGTAAGCACTAAAAATGTTATTTCTTTGATATATAAAGAAAGCACCATGAAATGCTCTGTTGGTGTTTTGAAGTCTCATTCTTTCTCAGAGAAGTGACTGAAATATTCATTTGAATGCCATGTTTTGCTGCTTTTCGGTGACTGCAAATCACTGCAAGATGCACAGGTTGCAGGTGGAAAAATAATTATTTCCCCCCCTTACAGTGCCTAATCAGTTTATAAAAAAATCTTGCTAGTCCCATTATTGTAGCATTTATGCCATTTTGATATTATCAGTGTAGATCTAAATAGAGAATGGGATCTTGAATGCAGGGTGATAGCATAAAATTTTGTTGTTAATGACTGAACTATCACAGAATTCATTTAATTCCCTCTGATTATCTCTGAATGATTCATCATATTAAAAACCTCTGCAGTTCTAAAATTTCAAGCAAGCAGATACCAGTTGCTTCTAGAAGTTGATGACAAAATTTCTGTTACGTTTGATTAGGTCAGATTTGTCCGATGTGATTACGGATACAAAGAAAACAAATTGGCTGTGGAAGAGGTTTATGCTGCTATTTTGTGGTAATTACTGGACTTTGCTCCCATTTAAACTCCATTTCCTGCAGATAGCTCTGTCTTCTCTCTCAGTGAATGTTGTTTCCCATTGTACATTTCCTCTAAATATATTGATTAAATAGAACTTTTGTATCTTCATTCTGTTTGTATCTCTCAAAAGTTCAAAGACAAAATCTGATTTCTCTATTTATACTGAATGATGCTTACTTCCCGAATTGATACTATGTGTAGTATTGATGCTTTGTGTGCTATACAGAATAAATCTGGGGATCTGTGTGTTCAAATTATAAGCAACAATAATGAAAGCAAACCAAAGCCTTGAAGAGCTGAACATGGAGTAGTTCTGGTAGGGGATGATTAAAAATGAGACGTCCAAGTGTAAATGTCTGTCTTCAATCTTTAAGTCAAAAAGTGAACAATCTCTTTAAGATAAAGCACAATAGTTTTAGTGAATTCATTGAGCTTCTCACAGGCATTTTAATTAGTAGAAGTTAGGGGAAACTAGGCCCCTGGCAGTTAGGTTTCTTTCACCTGGGTAACTTGGACTGAATCTCTAGGCACTTAGAGTTTTGTTGAATGTCTGGTTCTTACTGAATTATTCCCAGCTCTGGAATGAGAGGTCGCACTCTAGAATCCTTCACCACTTTCTCATACATTAGAAACCTTCAATTATGAACAAAGTGAAATCACTTCTTCCTCAGTAATTAAGAGGACAACTGTGTCCTAAACGCTGTTTATATCACCTATAAGACCTACATATTCTTTTACCTGTAGTCTTTATTGATAATTAGAAGAAGACTATATTTTGGGAAGTGCTTCAAAATACAGTCATGTTGACTTCTCACGTGCGTTAAGAACACCAGCATAGTTCTGATGTTCTTATTTTTGAAGTGTTATTGTGAGAATTTACATTAGCCTTTATAAAATGCAACAAAATAGTTTACATCTTCAAAAATGTCCTTTTAAAAGATATTTCACATTCACAAGATTTTGCAGTTGTTGTCAGAACACCTGTGTAATTGTGGGTTATTTCTTTTTATAGGGAGTTGAGGGAAATCAAAAGTTTTCTTTGTTCCCCATGTGTTGTGTGCTGTTTACTCAATGATTTGATTTGTTAGTATAAGCAAGTCTTTACTTCACTTATCTTGAGACTGGCTATTCTGAGAATATTTAAGTTATGCAAGGTTGACTATGCTGAAAATAGAGTACCTTGAAAGAGTTTCAGATTTCCCAGCTTTGCTCTTTACTTATGGGAGGAGTTGTTAATACAAGTTGCCTCTGCAACTGAATCATTGAAAAGGGGAAAAAAGAATAGTCCTTCTCTCACAAGGAAGGCAAGAGAAATCCTACTGAATTGTAGCGTCAAGTGTGGACAAGTAGCTGAAGAGTATCGTTCTGTGGTGGGATTCACTGAACACTGGTTAGGGTAACAGACAGAATCTTAAGTGAATTCCAGGTTGTTGTAGGATTAATTTTTTATGCTATCCAGGATTATTAATTGCCTGTTTGTTTTCAGGCCCTGATTATAGAAACATTATCACCATATAGTGCTTTTCTCAGTCCTGTTCTTTGAAGCTATTATTTTGAATAGTCCTTTGCTGAAAAAACTTGAATGAAGTCATAAATGGACTCCGTATTTTTTATTGAAAGGTTACAAAACAGAGCTGACTTTCCTCACTGTTCCAATGATTAATCTAATGTGTAAAACATAAGATTTTCACTTTGAGGTTGGTAATATGTTTCTTAGTCTTTAGTAGAGTGGGAAGCAACTTTTTTGAAAGCTTTGAATGAACTGTTTCATTATGAGTGAAAATTGCCAGGATGTACCCATATTTGGAGAGGTACTGGAGATGTGTTTTGACCTAACTCCATAAGTTGAAGGGCCATGATCATGGAGTTAAACAATAGCAAGGACATTAGAGTATAACCTTTGTCTTCATATATATTGTGCAGATCTACTCATCTAGTTCATTCAATTGAAGTCCAAATCAGTGTGCTCTTAAACCCTTTGAGATGTTTTGCAATACAGAGTCTATTGTTGCCTCAAAACTTTGACGTGCTCCTACAGATTCTTTTCTACAAAGTCATTAAAGTTACATGATACAAATCCTAGTTTGGATCCATTTAGTGCTGTTCAAAAGCTCTTATGCCAGCAGACATTGCTCTCTGAGCAAGCGGTGTTTGTAGCAGAGTTTATTTGTTGCAGTGTGAGTGTGCAGAAGTCTCTAAAGAGTAGGTCTGAAAGATGAAGCTGCTGAACACAGCTGGCTTTTACCTACAGCAGCAAACTAATACATGATATAAAAACAACTGCTGTTCCTTTGTATTCCGTGTACATAAGCTGCACAGGTGCAGGTTCTGTCAGCAGGGGCTTGCCCGCTCCTCTCGTGATCGTATGAGCTCTACGAATGTTAAGCACCTGGACTAAGCATTTGGCTTTTCTATCAGTGTAAATGGAGTCGTTACAAAGGCCACGATACACAATATGCAGTTTGTCTGCTTCAGTAAGAAGTTGCTTGCCTAAGTAACACACTGTGTAGGTGAGGAACACCTTCGTCGGTTGCTGCTGAACAGCTGCTGAATTTTTAAACTTTAAGGTCTTGTATTGCTTCTGATGTTCCCATTTAATGAGTATTCAAACTGGTCTTCAGAGGGAGCTGGTAACTAATGTAACAAGCAAAGGAAGTAGAATTGTTTGTTTGCTCAATAATGTTTCTGGTTTTGTGTGCATGAAGAGAAATTTTCTTATTACAAGAAATGTGTCTAAATATAGCACAGAATACAGGTTGTTTATAGGACTTAAATGCTTTCAGTAGCCATTTTCGTTAGTTCAAAGAGGAAGAGCATTTTGTAGCACTGAAAAAAGATACATTTTTTTAAAGGACACTTTTTTTAATTAAGTAACTTAAGGATTAAGACCTTTTAGTATACTGTACACAAAGAATTAGTGTGGAAATTGCCTATGCATGACAACTAGTGTAATTCAGTGATAAACATTAGCATGGAGTCCTATAAGGGATAGAATACATTGGAAATCAACATACAGTTGATCTATTGTGGAAATCAAGATCTCATTCTTGACTGTGTTTTGTGGAGATGTATGTAATTCTTGGTTTTCCTTTTTTTTTTTTTGCCTTGTTTCAGCTGTTGGGAAAGAACTTCTGAAATTAAAATCCATGTTTTGAAGCCATAAATTTTCTCATTTACTGAACAATAGAAATAACTTTTTAATTAAAACAAAACAAAAACAACAAAACATCGAAACTATTCAAATAGTTTTTTCATAAATGATTTTTTTTACAGTGGTTCTGCAAACATCTCATCTTGTTTTTTTTCCAAGTTATCCACAGAAAACTTTATTATTATCTATTTGTGTTACTTTAAAAGGGGCGATCTAAGAGTAGACACTAGCTGTGTTAGAGTGCAGATGTGCAGCAATCAACAGCTTCTGTTCTGAGGAGATGAAACATCAGAAAAATTGTTGTTGTCAAGATGTGCTGTATCTCTTTCAGTTACTGTATTAAAGGCTCATCTGATTATGGAATTTTAATAAATTACTGAATAGCATCATTAGTGGACAGTTAAGTGTAATTGAACTGATTTTGCTAGGAAGGTATTTGAACATCTCCTTGTTGTTTTATAAGGATAACAAAGTTACTGCCATGTGGGGAAGGATAGTTTACAAGATTATGAATGAGAGGGACAATATATTTTGCCACTGAGAGATGAGTACTGCAACACAAGGAAGTTACCTGATGGGTATGTTTCTGGGTACTTAAATTTCTTGCATCTCCATGACTCTCATACCTTTTAATAGTCTAAAGGGAAATAACATTTTGACGTTCAAGGTCGCATTATCCACATGGAGCAAGCAAAATAATTTGCTCGTAACATACAAAAGTGAACATTTTGCTGTACTAGCTTATTTTTCTTCCAAAGTGGAAGTACCTGCTTCCAAACATACATTAATTATAGAATGAAAGTAAGACTTCATTCTCATATTACAGGCTACATATGAAATACTATCTTCAAGATGAATAACCTAACACTAACCCCTTTAAACACTGACATCTGTAAAACGACTATTTTAGCTGTATTAAAACAAAATTATGTATTTCATATTCTCATTTAATGACTTCAGTGATCCTCCTTTATTAAAAAGTGGTAGAAGCTATTTGGTTTAGTTTTCAAAAAACATTAGTGGTGGTGTCAGTATGTTAAAGTTGCATCCAACCTCTCGGATGCTGACAGAGTCCATTGCATTTAAAAACTCTTCTTTATAATAAACCAGAGGTTAACCTAAAAGTGAAACTAAGGAAAGTTATGATCAGTTCCATACCATCCTCTGGGTCATTTCCTGCTGCAGCAAAGCACTTGAGCATTATGTGTGATTTAAGTAATTTGAATTATGCATGACATTAAAATTAGGCATGTGTTTAATTACTTGGCCAGAAGTTAGGTGTTAATTTTCCTGAAATTTCATTGTGAGCTATATTGCCTACTCCTTTCTAATGCTTGCAGCTGTCTCCATAAAGTCATAAAAATATTAGGATATAAGAACTGTCACTTATTTCTAAAATTCTGAGAGCCATCATCGGTTTGTACAACTGAAATATTCATCTCCAATAGTGGTCAGTAGCAGATGTTTTGGGAAAGGCAATAGGAAAGGGCAAATAGTACATTACTGCTTTTCCTAGCATAACTTTGCATTTTACTATAATATACTGGTTTTGAGCATTCTGAGTTGAAGTTTTATCTTTGTGTTTTGTAAACACTGAAGGATTATTGTATTTTTCCTTCTCTGAATCTGCTAAATAAATTTTTCAATCTACTTTTTCTTATCCACAATATGCTCTATCCACAAGTAGCATTAGCAAAGTGTGTGTATGGAAATTCCCTGCTGTACGTTCCACTTCTGACCTGAGCATTATTCCCAATTCTTGAATTGTATGAAACACCTGTATTGTGTTTGTGTGGTAATGTTTTGGTAGCTGGGTGCGCTCCAGGGGTGGCCTCTGTGAGAAGCTGCTAGTAGCTTCCCCATGTCCAATACAGCGGACCTGCCACTCGTCAAGGCTGAGCCCATCAGCCATGGTGGTAGCAGCTCTGTGAGAACAGGTTTAAGAAGGGGGAAAACCTGTGGCATAACGGTAGCTGGTAAAGGGGGGTGAGAATATGTGAGAAACAACTCTGCAGACACCAAGGTCAGTGAAGAAGGAGGGTGAGGAGGTGCTTCAGAGATTCCCCTTCAGCCTAGGGTGAAGACCATGGTGAGGCAGACTCTCCTCCTTCAGCCCATGGAGGGTAACAGCGGGGCAGATATCAACCTACAGCCCATGCAGGACCCCACGTGGGAGCAGGTGGGTGCACCCAAAAGAGGCTGTGACCTGGTGGGAAGCCTGTGCTGGAGCAAGCTCCTGGCAGGACCTGTGGTCCCGTGGAGAGAGGAGCCCACACTGGAGAAGATTTACTGGCAGGACTTGTGACCTCATGGGGGATCCACACTAGAGCAGTCTGTTCCTGAAGGACTGCACCCTGTGGAAGGGGCCCACGCTGGAGCAGTTCGTGGAGGACTGTCTCCCATGGGCAGGACCCCATGCGGGAACAAAGAAAGAGAGTGAGAAAGAAGGCGAGGCAGACAACTAACCACAGCCCTGTTCCCTGTCCACCTGTGCGGCCTGGAGGGAGGAGGGAGAGAATTTGGGAGTGAAGTTGAGCCCAGGAAGAAGGTGGGAGGAAGGTGTTTTAAGATTTGGTTTTATTTCTTGTTACCCTACTCTGATTGGATTGGCAATAAATTAAACTAATTTCCCCAAGTTGAGTCTGTTTTGCCTGAGATGATAATTGGTGAATGATCTCTCCCTGTCCTTATCTTAACTTGTGAGCCTTTTGCTCTGTTTTCTCTCCCCTGTCCAGCTCAGTGATAGAGCAGCTTTGGTGGGTGCCTGGTGTCCAGTCAAGGTGAACCCACCAGGACACCAGAAGGTGAAAGAATAATATCCAAATCTTTTCAAAGATATGCTTGGTATCTGTAGGTATCACACTTCTGGCAGTCGTTTTTACTGAATCTAACTGCAGAGTCTGCCTCTGGGAAGGATGTTTTTGTTCATTTTCCTTCTTCCTTTCCAATTTAAGAGCTAGTGGCTGAACAGTGTCAATCTGAATATAATGAGAACCTGATCCAACAAAAATAAATAATGAGTTTGCTTTCATATCCAAGAGCTGATCCAGCTCATCATGTGGTCACATAGCTGCTAGCTGAGATGCAAGAGATGCATCAGAAATGAGCAGCTGAATGGTGGGGGTTTGAGGGAGCAGCGTAAGGATAGTTAAGGCTGCCTGTTTACTCTCTGGATACTCAAGAAATTGTCTTTGTTTAGATCACCTTTCAAGGTCTCTAGTACTGTCTCTGGTGAACATATGATTTTTTTTTTTTTTTTCCTAGTCTTCAGATTTGTTTCCAGATATATTCTTGAGAGTGTTTGGAGGTTGTTTCCATATTCTCTCAATTTCATGTGTGCATAGGCATCTGGACGTTTTCCATTGCAGGCACTATCTGAATTAATATGATATGTGTTTTTCTGGCTTCAGATTGTCTGCTTGCAGAGTATAGTTTCATAGCCGGTTTTTGTTGTACTCTGTTCCATTTCTGTCCAGGTTTCTTCTGTCTTCCAGTCTGTAGAAGGATTGTGTTAGCAAGGTCACTGGGTACTGAAAATATATCCTTCCTGGTCAGTGGTTTAGTTCAACATCCTGATCTTGATCAGAGCCCAATAGACAAAAACAAAGCTGAGCTCTGGATACCAAAAAAAAAATTCCAAAAAACCCACCAACATTCCTGTGGTAATTTGACTGTTTATTTTTGCCTAAACCAAAAAGAGAAAAAAGTTGGACTTATACTGACTGAAGAGAATGTATTTATATATTTTGAGCATAATAGAATTAAATATGAACAAAATGCATTTACTAAAATATTGCTGAGGTATTCATATTTTATAAGCTGTATAAAAAAAATTATTAGTTCCTTCCTTTTTGATCCTTCTATCTGATATACTGTTAACCTAGATGTGGATATTTATTTATTTACATGCGTATGCAAATGTTTTCAATGTTACTTTATATTCTTACCCAAATTCCGTCAATATTCAGCATGACTAATTTGTGTCACTTTCCACTTTCTTGCTTCCATTAATGTGGAATTAAGAAATTAACACTGACTTCATGGGTAATGATATGGACTAACATGTCTCATAAGTATTCATATGTTCTCCCAATAAATTTTTAATCTTCCTTCAGATCTGTAGATGAGAATAAAATATGCACATCAGTATTAGCAATTCACTGTGATATGTCTCTCATAGGCTGATTAGGCCGTGCATTTAAATTAGGCTTGGAAATGTCTATTATACTTTGGAATAGCGAAGTGTGTAAAATCACTACTGCTCATATGGGGCTTTGTGACTTCATTTACCCGAAGCTTGCTGGAGGTCTCCTGGGCAGTCCCTAGTGGAGCAGGGAGCTGGTTCCTGCTCCTTTCCAGAGCTTTCTTGCTGTCCTTGAACTATAGAAAGAGCAAGTGTGACAAGCTGGCTGGTAAGGGATATTAAAGCCTTCAAATCCTTTGTCTCATGAAGCATAGGTGCTTTCCATGTTTGGCCATGTCTATGTTTAGCCATGAAACTTACCATAAAGACAATGCTTTTCTTCAAAAAACATATTCCATACCCAGCAAACAATAGCCTTCCTTGTAATTCAAAGGTAATTTATTAATCTCTTGAAGAGAAATAGAAGCCCAATGACAAGCAAATCTTCAATTTTGAAAGGGAGAAAGTGCAATATTTCCATTATTCTGTGGGACTTTTTACTGACTGTACAAAATGCTAAAGTACTTTGGCACTTCGTAGTGTTCTGAAACTTTAGGATAAAGGGGGATTTTCCTCACAGGATACAATTCTAAAGATGTAAATGCATGTGTGTGCCTGTTTAAAATGCCTGTTGTCCAGTTTTATGTGTGAGTTATCAGGAATTACTAGTTTCTTGATATTTGGTGGGAAAAATTAAGTGTGCATAATGTAATATTTTGTTGAACAGAGTACTAGGGTGGTTTAGAATGAAATTGTATGGATTATGATATAAGTCATTTCAGTCCTGATTGTAGTATGGTATAGTCCATGGCGAGAAAATGAAATAGCTTTCTTACGGGTTCACCCTAAAATCTTTGTCTATATAATTCTTGGTATTACCAGAGTTTATATTTTCATTAACTGTCACGGTTGTTTCATGTAAAGCAGATATATTCTGATTAGTGGAAAAATTACTACCCTCTTTCCCCTCTTGCCTTCCCTCAAAAAAGGGCTCAAATCTTAGTTGTTGATATTTAATAGTTATCCTTACAGAAGGATTTTTTTTATTCCTAATTGCTTTATCAAAAATGAAAACTATCAAGTAAGTTATACACAAATCTTTAGTACAAATGAACTTCAAGGTAAGTTTTAATTTATAAAACCATTGCCCTTCTAGAATGTAAAAGAGAAATAGAAGGGGTAAACCACAGAATTTATGTATCAGAGAATAGTGGGTAGGAAACCTGTAGTCAGCAAAGCTGCTATAGAGCAGAATACAGAACATTACTATTCTTTGATAGGTAATACTTTAGTAAAATATAGTAAAAGTTGCAGCAGGTGAACTTTTTCCAGAAAACTTTAAGTGTTATTTTCTGTTCCATGAGACAAAGTAGAAAATAAATTAATGCACTACTTCTGCAGAGATATCAAGATCCTTGAAGGCATATTTCTTCCATAGTGTTGTCCAGTCTTTCACACATACATCTATCAGTGTTGGCAGGTTCTCAGTTGCTTCTGGCAGAAAATACCATTTTACACACTATAATGTTGCTGCAAAATGCAAATTAAAGTGATACTCCTCCAAGTCCACCATTTATAAGCAACACTTTGAAGTGACATGCTGCATGTATAATTTTTGGTACACAAAAGTGAGATAGTTCTACATTTTCAAATGCTTATCCCTGAAAGTTCTACCACTTTTGGCCATCAGTGTAGGTTATGAAACGATAAAGCCAACTCTAACATGAAATTCAAGTGGGATTCTGGCATATATTAATGGTAAAAAACCATGCTTTATTACTTTGCTAACCTGTAATAATAAAGAAGTAATATTTGTAGGAACTCAATTAGATTGATCAAGAAAAAAGAGCAAATATCTGAGCAGTTATACTGATGGATGGGAAGCCACTAAAGAACACTTTCTAGCCGTAGTGACAGTAGTTAAGCTCTATGTGCTACAGTCTTACACATCTGAAGTCTCAATATGGAGTAAAATGAATTGTTTTATAAGCATGCAGGTAACTATACTCAATTTTACTCTTACTTTAAAAAAAAAATTTATTCTAGTATCTTTGGGAGAAAATAGTTGAAAAATTCTGGAAGGAGCAGCAGTCTCAAATCACTTATGATTATCTATGAACAAGATTCTGGTTGAATTTTGAAGATGCTGGTGTCTCCAGGAAGTCTCTGATACAGCTGGTGCTTAGGGAAAGAAATAGGTGTTGCTCTTTCAGTACTTTTTGCTGGAATTTACATGGCCACTAAGGAAAGTGCTACTGAGGTTGAAATACTCTTCATTAACTGTTAAAAGCAGAACAAAATCACGCATAATTAACATTTTCTAGGTACTTGTCAAACATAATAAATTGCATTTTAAAAGAAAAAACTTCCATTTGTTTTGTTTGTGGGTTGTTTTTTTTTTACCTTGAAGACTGTAAATTATGGATTCATTTTCTGTTTTAGTTTTTTTTTTTTTTCCCAGCTCTTGATGTAGTGTATTCTTGTAACAGAATTGAAAGCCTACTTTTAGAGGCGCTTGATCTAATTCACTGTTGCCGAGTAACATAGAAGTCTGACTTCAGTATTTGGCAGGCAAACAAAGGAGGAACTGACTGCCAAGTATTTTGTGTTTAAGTGTAATTATTGTGGATCTTTATTTTGTAGTCTGTTGGGTTGTTTTTGTTCCTCTCTTGGTTGTAACTAGTGTCTGCTTGAATGAAAGACTGTAAGCAGTTGAAAATGTTGTAGATATTAGAGCTATGCCTTCCAATATCTTGTATCCACAAAGTACTTTGCATTTTCACAGTTTCTAGTTCTTACTGTGAAACTACTGTACTTGTTTGAAATTGTACAGATGGCATATGGTTCGCATAAACTTTTACATAAATGTTTTAATGATTGTCACTTCATAATTGTGCTATTGAAGATCAAGCCAAGTATTCAGCACCAGGTTTTCACTTTAAAAATCCTGTAAGCAATTGTTAAGAACATTATAAACCATCTTAGGCTGAAGCTGGCTTTGTTCATTTTGAATTCTTGGGGTTTTTCTCCTGAGGAGAAGGAAAGGTTTTGAAATATTGTTTTGGAAAACAGAAGTTTATGTTGTACCAGGTAATCTCCAGTTTTCAGCAGACTCTTCTGATTCCAGAGTGGTGTCAAACAGTATGTAGTTGAAAGCAGCAGATTCTGTGCCTTGCTTTCATTCTTTACTAGATCTTAATAGTTTTTATCACGAGGATGTTGGAGTAGTAATCAGCTTTCAAGCAGCATGGCTTTCTCAGTTGCATGACCCTTTGATGAAATTGCCAGCTGCAGTCATGCAAGATTGAAATATGGCAGGGAAGCAGGGTGGTGATTAAAATGAATTTAGAGAAATAAAAATGGGAGTCTGTTTCATTAACACGTGTTTAAAATGTCTAGGATTTTTCTGGATGTTAAACGTGGAAAGTTTCTCATTGATCTTGAAGAAAAATAAATATTTTCCCCCCTCTTTTTAGTTGAAGCAATTTCTCAGTTACCACTGGCTGCACTAACTCAAATAGAATGAATGCTTAATTTAGTAAAATTAAATTTCCTATAGCTGCCTGCCTTCATATAGGTCCTGTGCTAGGAAAAAAAGAATAACTAAGGGCTCCGGTGCACCCCTTATAGTGGAGCTATGTCTGCTGTGGGCCATCCTTATACTGGAATCTCTTTGCCCGTGACATGACTTGTTACCAGA
>VXBO01001318.1:61906-133128 GCA_013400135.1 Rhinoptilus africanus | reverse complement strand
CAGAAGGCTGCAGTAAGCATGAAGATCTCTTTCATTTTGCTGTTGCTGTCTGTGTGTTTTGGCTCTTGCAGAAGATTGCTAAAGTCGGTTGTAACTAAGAAAATGTGCCTTATGTAGCCTTTGTTTATAAACCATCACACCTATATCTTACATCTTTTAAAAGAGCAGCAGACCATTGATGAATGAAGTAGTGAGCTAGTTACTATTCATGATATTTTTGCCATGTATAAATATTCTGTCTGACTTTGTTCCTTCCTAGATGGGTAACCTGAAGTTTCAACTTCTATTACATTAGTTTACACATTAGTTTTTGCATCTGATATATAGCTATACCTTAGTTTTTCTCTCCTTTATTAATCTCTCAAGACATTACAAAAGGTATCGTTCCTTAATCATTCATAAAGTGTCATTTCTTTCTCCTTTTATACATTGCTGTTGTTAAGAACAATACAATGTTTTAACCACTGTTGGAGGGCATTTTCTTTCAAGAATGCTTCATAGCTAGAAAATGCCTGGGGAGAGGGGCTGTTGTTTTTGTTTCAATTATTCAATTCTTTGTACCATATCTGTTTAGACAAAATATCTGCTAAAAATGGTGCATTATGACAAAATAGTTAATGACTTTTCCTAATTCTCGCTTTCTCACAAATGGAGAAACTCCATTACACATAATGAAGGATAAAATATAGAAGTAATCCAACAACACATTAGACTGAAAAGCTTCAAATCTATGTATTCAGCAAAGGCTAGAACTGATTGCTTGTTTATTCTCTATAATACACACGTTTGAGTGAACACTTTCTCTCTTTACAGACCCAAAGCTTAAATGACAATGTACTCTGAGTTAAGTGTGGGGAAGATTGTAACCATTTTGTAACTGCATTTAGTTTAGTAACACAAAATATCAGTTATTCCCTAAGGTATTGTGTAGTTGTAGATCATAAACTTTTAGCTTAAATTAAACATCACAGCTGGTTGCCTTAATTTGATGCATTATAGCACAAATGTTTCAACAGCTTGACTAAAATGAACCATACTGCAAATTCAGAAGAAGAGCGAAGGTCAATGCACATGGTGCCTAGTGATTTGCAAATTTCCTTTATTTGGAGATATTAAATGTATTCTGTGGAAGTTAGCTTAGAGGAATGGAATTTGACAGGATAGAACAGATTAGCAAAGGATGTTCAGTTTCACTTAAAAATAATATGGTATAATAAGAAAGTCCTAAATAGTATAGCTTCTCAAATTTTTAGAAGGAAATTAAAAGCAGAATATCTTCTGGATAGCTGAATCTTCTGGATTCTTTCATACGTGTTTATATAGAAATATGTATTTCATATAATACATAATCCTAATTTCTAATTAGTTTTTTCCCATTAAACTTTATTGCTTTTTAAGAACATAGTCAGTATGGCTGCTATCTCATCCATGTTTAGGGGATTTCTTAGTTGAACAAGAGAAATCTAGGCAAGTAGAGATACCTAATCTATAGCTGTGTTTCTAGTGGACCAAGAAAATGCGTTAAGTCTCTTTCAAAAGGGCCTGGAATGCACAGCAGCTGCCATTGCTCCCTATCTACTCAATGTGAGTCTAGTGTTAAGAATTCATATCTGTGGAAATAGATTGAATTGAGCTACCACAAAGAAAACTAAGGTAGTCTGGGCACACTTCTAAATAAAGTATATTTAATACTGAGTACTGGAATTCTCTGTAGACTTTCTTTTTAATATACACCCAAAATCTGTATAGCTGGTAATTTATCTGTAACCATACTTGATGTACATGCCTCTATAGGAAGTTGAAAAGCACAATGCAGCAGTTTTCATTCACCGAAGCAGTGGGTAATTCTAATTTGTGTGTGCTTTAGGAGATTGATCTGGTTTATACCAATGGTAATGACTTGTCCTTTGAGGAGCAAGCCCTATGGTGCCTTTGGAATGAAGAAATACTGTTAGAGATCTGTTGGTTCAGTTTGCTTATCACAGAATAGTAGGATTGGAAAGGAGCTCCAGAGATCATCTAGTCCAGCCCCCTGCCAGAGCANCCTCACCAAGGCAGAGTACCTTGCTTGCACATTTTTTGAAAATCCAGTTAAGTTACTCTATGTTCTTCCTTCACCAAATGTCAAGGTTTTAATCATGCCTTTCTTATCACGTGGTCTTCTAATCTAAATTGTCAGTGTTCTTCTTGCAGTACCTGTATTGATCTACTGAAATGTCCCAGTTCATACCGCAACTCTTTATTACACAGCAAAGTCCATACAAGGACTGTTGCTGATATGTTTTCTACAGTTAGCAGCTAGTGTTCTTGTTAGAATACCTTTATGTATTCAGTTAATAAGCAATGCTTGTATCTCCTTCATTATGAACTCCATGGTTCCCTGAATTTCCAGATACTTATTTTAATAACTCTTTAAGCTTTTTTCCTGTAATGTTAAACCAGCTTTTTTTCCTTTGCTACGTCTATGCTTTATTTCTGCTTTCCCATTTCTTTGGTCTCGCAGGACCAAGTATGGAGTTTTTCTTCCCCAGAGTTGTCATCTTATGTAGAACTTAACAAAACATTAAAATCATGTGATTAGATTATTAATGCTGTGTAATAATGCATAGCAGAAATAGTTATTGGGAGACTAAATCCCTCTGACAGTAAAGCCAAGCTTCCCTTTCTTAAATTGCAAGTGCTTGCAAGTTTGCCCTCCCCTTTAATACTGATTTGGTATTAGGAATATGGTCCTTAAATAACTTTGTCACGTATGTGAAATTGAGTATAGGTTTTTTTCCTGTATTGCACCTGAAACTTTGGTGATGATGTAGCGATTTTGGTTATAATGATTGGATTCACACTGTGGTCCTCAAGATCAAATGTGCTGTAAATTCAGTATTTGTAGTATATCAACCTTAATTGGCTTCAGTCTTTGTAAGTTCAAGACTTTTTGCCATAACCTGAATTAATGACCTAAGGCAACGCTACATTAAAAAACTTTCATTCTGTTTCTTTCCTCTATTTTAATCATAGAGAATTTAACTGAAAGTTACTGCATTAATAAGAAATAAAAGGTACATTCATCAACTTAAGTAATTATTTGATTGACTTAACTCTAAAAGAGAAGTTACATACCTGTAATAATATCTACTAAATATTTACATAAATAAATATAAACAAACTGTTGTGTTCACTGGAATGAGTTTTTTTCACAAAGCACCTGTTCTCCAATCTCCAGGATATGGTTTTCATAATATTTTAAAAAATATAATTTCCTGCAACTTAATTTCTTGTATTCGTGTTTATTTTTTAAATGCCTCTACTTCAGGTATTCATTTAATTTGGTTTTACTTGACAAGTTGATGGAAGCAATTGTTGATCATTGGCTTTTGAAAACTTATTCAGTTGGTGACAGTGTGTTGTACTGTGAATATGTAAATTTTATTTTAATCTGATGCTATAGAAAGTAAAGTACTTAACTCCCCTTTTGCCTCTCTTTCGGTTTAAGGGCATGAATTTATCATACAGCCGAGTTTTGGAAATTAGGTGGGGGGGTTTGTCTTATTTTTCCTCATTAAAGTTAGGCTTCTGTATCCTTATCTTGAAAATTGCATGTTTTCAAATACCATTGGTATATGGGAATCTCATAGAAATTAATACTAATTATTGGGTGCTTCCAGCACTTGAAATATGGGCTGTTTATGGGCTTAAGTTAATCCAGAGCTGCATTCTATTAAAAAAATCCCAAACCAACAAAACCCCCAAACCAATTATAAAAAAACTCCAGAAAACCCTGTACTAGTATGTCATCTGTTAAATAAAGTGCTTTAGAAGTCTTGGTGCAGGCATGGATGCTTTGGAAAAAATAGTGCTAGACATGCTAATCAAGAAGTATAGTTGACAATAATTAATGAGAAATGGATTTTTATTCTTTAAAAACTTGTCTCTGAGGCTGGGCATCAGAATTTCCTGTGCTGATCATAGGGAAATGTGATTAAGAACTTTTTAAGATTAAGTCTTTTTTCAGTAATAGGGTAAGGTGTTCACCAAAAATTTCTTTTTCTTTAAAAGATCAACACTAACATTATATAGTCTGTGAACTACAAGCAAGTCCATCAACCAGATATATGAATTTCAATTTGATATAATCACTTTACAATGAAGAGAGCCATATTGTTCAAGAAGCTCTGTCCCAAGGAGGTACATAAAAGTTGTTTCTAAAAGAAATATCAGAAAGCAAGGATATCCTATTATCACTTAGTTCTGCCACATGTTTTTAATAAGCCAGCTATTGCACTGACAAGTGAAAAATTCAGATCTGCTCTTTTTATGGGATAGAATTAAGGACAAGTACCTAAATCATAATATTGTTTATATGACTAAATTATGGAAATATAATTACAAAACCTTGAAGGAAAATGAATGCTGCAAAGTAAAGCACTCCCGAGGGAAGTACCGAAGTGAAGATTGCCTTCATTTGTGCTTGTGTTCCTGCTGGCAGTGATAAAATTTCCAGTTACATGAGCCATCTTCCTGCCTCCGCCCTCCCCACCCCAGCCTCTGAAAGAGGGAGAAATTTATGTTCTGATGAGGGTTTATTGTTTTTAGTGTAGCCATTGTTTGTTATGCAGTTCTGATTTTGTTTCCTCTCTTCAGCCAAACACAAAATCTATTTCCTTGTGAACCAAATCCTTGGAATACCATGTCTAAGCCTTGGAAATTTCCACCTTCCTGCCAGAAGTTGCTACTGAAGGATGGAGGCCTTAGAAATCAATCAAAAAGTTGTATTTTACATGTATTAATTTTTGACAACACATCAAACGTTTTTTTTTTTTAAATTTCCAAGACAAAATATGTGATGAAAAAAACAGTAACGGAGAAAGTTGAAATTCAGCAAAGCTCTTGCCCAGGGAAAACTATCCCTTTTGAGGTATAGGAAAGGTTGCCCAGAATTTTGTAAGTTTGTTACTATTAAGGAACAAATAAGAGGGCAGTATGGTGTTGCTAAATTAAAAAAACAAAACCAAACCTGGATTCAGAAAGCAGTGATCTCTGTAATACTAAAAATTCTCTCTATCCCATACAAAACAAATACTGCAATATAAATTAACTTTTTAAAAATAATTTTTATTGCATGTTTTCTTTGGAACCTGATTCGCTGGGAATTTCATGTGAACTAATGTCTAATGGTGCTTAGTTTCCCACAGGTGCCAACGGATTTTAGGAAACATGTTCCTACTACCACATCAATATGAAAGAGTTTCACAGTAGATTATAAGATCTAGATAACTAATTTTGTGACATCTTGAATTGCATAAATAATAATTTTTGTTCAAGCATGCAGAAGATCCTAAAGTTTTTCTTCAGACTCTCCACAAATGTTTTTAATTTGATGTTGCAGTGAAGTATTCTGTCATCTGCGCTTCTGACTAAAACATGATGTTGTGTTCATTGTTCACACTTGCAAAAGAAGTCTAAAGCGTATACATGATTTTGAAGCTTCCTTATTGGACAGGGAATGAAGTGACAAGCTGGATATGCTAACCTGGCAGATTGTAACTACACAGTACGCTTGGGGAAATCAGAATTATTGTTCTTTGCAGAGTAGCATCCTGATACTACTACTCCGTAACTGTAGGGAACAGAAATCCATAGATGGATAAAGAAACCATCTGTGTAAAGCAGTCAGCTGAAACACAAGAGCAGACATAACAGAGGGGAGTATATGAACTACGTGACCTGTACTGCGAGGCAATTGGGTAAGAATCATTGGTATAGAACATTGAATTTCTGGTGACTACTTTTTCGAACAGCAAAATGAATGAAAATATAAGAGGAAAGGGTGCGTGAAGGAAGTACGGTACAGCACAAGTCCCTTTCTCCCTTTGACCTTGGATCTCTCATTATGCCCAATTTAAAGATTTCCCTGGAAAGGTAGCACCAAAGCCAATGCAATTTGGAGTACTTTTTTTTTTTTTTNCTGAGAATGTATTACTAAAAATGCATCTTAAATTACATTTAAAATCTTTGGACTTTTCCTAGAGTGCAAGAGATACTTACGCTCAACTGGGTATAACTTAAGTAGATGAGACTGTTGTAATACTGATGTTGCATTCATAAGAGGTTCTTTAACGTTTCTTTGGGCCACTGCAACTAAATCTTCCAGAATTCTGACCTCTGCCAATAAAGTCACAGTGCAGCAATACACTTTTGCCCTGCTTGTAGACTCAAAATTTCATTCTGCTTGTCCTGGGCACTTCAACTGCAGAGCTCATCTTCTGCTAGTCCACAGTAACCTAGTAGTTAGTGACAACAAATCTTGCATCATGTGAGAAGGTTGAAAAACTGTGGAAAGCTATGGTCATCTCCCGATACATGTGCTACTGGATCGTCTAATGGTGACTTTGCAGCTAAAAGTGATTTGGACTGAAACTTCATGAGTGTTTTTCTCTTTAAATTAGATTATACCAAGAACAGGAAGGTATAATGGTGCATGCCTTCCATCAATGGAAGGCACCACCTGTCAACTCTCATCACCTGCTGTTTTTCACTTATGTAAATATGCACAAATATATGTGTGTGTGTGCATTTAGCAAAAGTTTACTAAAAATTTAGTCTTTTTCTGCCCTGTGCACTCTGCACCGTGCAGGGTCGGCATCCAGCTTAGAGCTGTATTTTTTTTTCCTGCCATGATAAGCTGAGTTTCTAGGAAACAGTACCAGTTGGCTCCGAGGACATGACCCATAGAGGACTCCGTTTCACAAAAAAGCATTCTTACCTGTCTCTGAGGACAGCCTGCTATGTTAAATGTGCCCGTTGTGGGGACAGCAAGTTAGTGAAAAGAGTCGTCTTCTTTTCTCTTGCAAGAATTTGGGAATGCAGAAGTGTGTATTGACAAGTGGTGTTAACTATGTCCTCCACGTTTAAGTGTTTAATGCCTTTAAAGCTTTCCTACAACGTCTGAGGCATGCAGGCTGTTTTGCTGAATGCAGAGGAGTTCTGCAGGTGGGGAAGGTGTAAGAAAGAGGGGTGAAGACCTGTGTATGTGCTCTGCTGTTAATGTGATTGGGAATGCTTTTGGATGCACTTCAGAGGCTCTTGTAGACTTTCT
This sequence comes from Rhinoptilus africanus, assembly GCA_013400135.1. Lineage (NCBI taxonomy): Eukaryota > Metazoa > Chordata > Aves > Charadriiformes > Glareolidae > Rhinoptilus > Rhinoptilus africanus. The sequence continues at coordinate 126,035 of VXBO01001318.1, read as the reverse complement.
TCTTACTTCTGAGATAATAAAATGCCTGTTTCTTTAGCATGTTTTATAACTTTGATTGGGTTTGGAATTTTGAAAATTTATTGAGAGCTGCCATATGGCTCTCAATTCAGTGCAGAGAGCTGTAGGTTAAAATAAGTAGTTCAGAATTTTTTTAGGTTAAACGGCTATTTGTTGTTGTATTCTAAAAATGCTAGCTAATATTTAGTCCCTGGGTAATGTGTGGTTGCTAAATATTTATAACTCAAGATCAAACCACCCAGTGACCTATTGGATGATTATATTATTAGTATTAGTTTTGGCAGAGGCGTGGTTTTTTAGCATGACCTGATTTTGCATTGGTAAAATCACACATGGATTGTAGCATTGATTTAGTACCTTTCATTTTACTGTTTTCTCTAATGCCCAGTTTGAGAATACATACTGTTGTTGGGTCCCGGGGCAAACGTTACTGAAATGTAATCACAGAGACTACTATTTTCTTTAAGCTTATGTTAGTTGGCTAGAAAGTTCTCCCCAGGATGTGGCACTTAGTAGCTTTTGATCATTTTTATTTTTTTCTTATCTCCTACTACTAAAAGCTTAGCTGAAGGAGGAGGAAAATTCTACACAAACTATCTTTTGTTTATTAAGAAACAAGGAATAATTGGATGAAAAGTAGAGGCAACCACTTTTCTGTTGAAAAAGCGTGAGCTGGGTGCTTGGGAGGCTGATACTGCAGTATTTCAAAACAGAGTGGATTTGGTTTAGGCTTTAGAATATGAAATAAGAAAAAATGTAGTGTGTCAGTACAAAGACTTATCCAGCCCTTAAGCTGTCTGTCTCCAGTGGTGGCCACAAGCAGGTGCTTACAGAAAAGCTGGTATGTGAGAGCATGTGATGTTTTCCTCAATGCTTTCCCAGTCCATCACTTTGCAGCTCAAGGGCGCTCCTGAACTGCTTGTTACCCATTTATTTGTTAACCCCCAAAGAATCTCTGCTGCTCACTTGTCCAATGCAGTTTTACAGTGTTTGTAGTTTTATATCTCCATCAGCTATTAATAGAATCTATTCTAATCTAGAATTCTATTAATAGCTACTTCAGCTATTAATAGAATCTTTTAACATGCCTAGTTTTTTTTTTCAAAGCTGTCTTTATTGGTTTACACTTAGACATCAGAGGGAGTCCCTGGTCTTCGACCATCAGGCAGGATTCAGCTCTCTTCTATTGCATCTTTACAAGATACCATAGCGTGTAGCATGTTGAGAAATAGAGGCATCTTCCAGGGCAGTACTGGCTTATCTAAAAGCATCGTTTAAAAAAAAAAATCCTTTTTGATAGTAGACACACATTATGAGCTGAGGCAGCACTGAGGCAGCATCAGAGAACACTTGTAAAAATTTTAGCAAAACAATTTTATCAACAATAGCGTACCAACAGGATGATTATGAGCCAATAAAGAGGGTTTGTTTGGTATGTTGAATTTATGTTATGGTATGAACTGACTATGAATATGTCTCAAGTGCCATAGGTCCACCTTCATCTCTCTTCTTGTTTTCTGAGGCAAAATTAGAATTTATTCCTCTTTTGTCTGAAGAACTCTGTAAGATAGTATCAGGGTGTCTCTTTAGACTTGTATAATGTAATTCTTATGCTTTTATGAATATATCATAGTTTGGGTTATTTCTCCTCTTCAAACAGTTTTATATGACAGCTGTGTATGGTCATGATTATAAGTAATCTTTTTGGTTCCTTTATAGCAGTAATATGGGGATCATAGCGGGGTGGTTTGCTTGTGATATACGTCAGTAGGAAATAGAGGTCTTGTCACCATTTCCTTAAACAATGAGAAATAGTATTTTTAAAAGGGAGAAAAAAGGAGAGATCTTTTTTCAGTACACTTTCCCAAAGACCCTGCTGTAATGCTTCTAAAAATAGGAAGAAAAAACTTATTTCAGATTCTTTGTGCTGTAGCTTCTTTGTGCGTATGGATCTTACTGAAAACCCGACTGTAATGATTACTTTCCTTGTACAGTATAAGAATTGTTAGTATCTTTGTAGGTGCTTGGAAAAGTACAACTTTTATATGGTGATGAAAATATTTTGCTATGCATTTCATTATTTTCATCAACTGAAATCAAAATGTCAGAGCTGTAACTGCTCAACTAAGTTCCAGCATCCCAGTGATTTGCTGTAGAACTCATGAGACACACAGTTTTTGTGAAGTCAAATTCCCATCATTGGGAAAATTTCTGAATCAGTTAAAGAAATGTCTGAAAGAAGAGGAGATTGATATCTTCTCTCCCATCTTGTGCTGGAATGTTACTGTGTTTTAGTCTGTCAAGTATTACCGAAAATTCAAAGGCTGGTTTGTATTGCTTTGGTATTGTAAAAGTGAAAACAAATTTTATCATCTGATCCAAACTATTCTGCTTTGGCAGAGCAATACAAAGCTGCTGAACATTACTGATGAGCCTCAGTTAGATCCTAGAATCATAGAATACCAGGGTGGAAGGGACTTCCACGATGATCTGGTCCAACCTTTCCTGGCAAAAGCATGGTCTAGACAAGATGGCCCAGCACCCTGTCCAGCTGAATCTTGAAAGTGTCCAGTGATGGGGAATCCACCACTTCCCTGGGGAGATTATTCCAATGGCTGATTGTTCTCATTGTGTAAAATTTTCCTCTTGTGTCCAATCAAAGTCTGCTGAGAAGTAACTTGTACCTCTTACCCCTCATCTTTTTTCCATGTGACTCCTTGCAAAAAGGGAGTCTTCATCTTCTTTGTAGCCACCCTTTAAATACCAGAACATGGTGATAAGGTCTCCCCTAAGCCTCCTAGTCTCAAGGCTGAAGAAACCCAGTTCTCTCAGCCTTCCCTCGTGTGGCAGGCATCCCAGTCCATTGATCATCTTGGTGGCCTTTCTCTGGACCCTCTCCAGCCTGTCCATGTCTTTTTTGCATAGCATGGACCAAAACTGAACACAGTATTTGAGGTGTGACCTGAAAAGCGCTGAGTAGAGCAGGATGATGACTTCCTTATCTCGGATTTGTCAAGCCTTTTTTTGTTTTGAGCAGACTTGGAAATTTGCAGTTAAGTCAAGAGGATCTTTTGCTCTGTCTACTTCCCTGTCTACTTTAAAGGGGATGAACTGTTTTTCTGTTTCCAGGAAGGCATTCTTGAAAAATTCCCAGCACTTGCTTGCTCCTTTATCCTCCTTGGAAGTTTCCCACAAAATTTCTCCTTACTGAGAGATGTGCAGAAGTATTTGGAATATCATAATAATACATATTAAAGCGTGTTAGTTTTGTCTTATTGAATTAAACGTCATGTGCTTTGCATTTAATTTTCAGTATCTCAATTGAGGTGAGTGGGTAAGAGTGGAGAGCATGAGTGATGAACCTAAATTCACATTGAAAAAGTACCAATTTAATAACTTTCCAGTGTCAATTACTGGCAAAACCCATGCTGTGGCTCCCGTTGAGAGCAGGTTCACAAAGGGTAGAAGTGCCTTTTGGTCCTTGCTTAAGCAAATAATTGCCTAGGAAAAAGTCTTTGTAGTGCATCCGAGAGCCTGGTATAGTGACCGAAGCTTTTTCACAAGCAACACCCTGAAATCTTATTCTGTGTATGTCTCTTCTGTTTCCCTGTAATTCTTCATGGCCCGCTTTCCCATACATTCCCTACACATCCTTCTGGGTTCCTGTTAACCTGGGCTGAAGGTGCTGCACAGTGCAGCTGGCTCACAGCTTTTAGCTCGTGCTGAAGCCCCTTGCCAGTTTAGGCCCTTCCCATCTGTCCAGACTTCCATGAATTTTGCAGAAACCAATTTTCAAACTCTGTTGCTTGGACTAGTTAGTATTGACCACTGTAATAAAAGAAATATTATTAGGGAATAGATGGACAGGTAGTGTGACCACTTCCAGCGTGTGCATATGAATCTGCACATGTAGTCGGCTGCATATGAGTACAGGACAAAAGCAAGTCACACAGCTGTCCCATTCTGGCAGTGCTAAACCCAAGGTGATGCTTCTGTCCAAAAACCTTGCCAAAGCATACAAATAATTTATTGAATAATTGGCATAATGTCACTGAGGGAACAACTCAACAACAACAACTGTGGGTTGTCTTCAGTATTGCTCAGTATATTCACAGTGATGCAGGGATCATACATTTTTGATATCAGCGAATAAAACTGCATCCCTATTTATCACCAAGATTGTTACATTTTTTTGTTGATTTCCATGGTGTAGCAATTATTTGATTTATATGATTTATTTTTTTCTTTTCATTTGACTAACAAATGATGAAAAAATGCCACATGCAGTTGTTACTGTGATGACTTGAAAATGACCCTTTGGTTGTGTTTGTGGTATATGCTTCTAAATGCCACAAATGTGAATCTCATTCCTCAGGACAACAATCTGTAAAATTATTGTAAATGCTTAGCCGTGTGAGGTTTAATTAATGCCAGAAGTCTTCAATAAACATCAGTTGCAATTTGGAGTGTGCTGGGTTAATGATTCCTGCACTCTAATGCGCGTGCCGTTAAATCTAAGGGCAAAGTGGCTGGCACTGACGTTAATCACATCCCACCAATGTCCCAATCACATCCCACCCAGTGTCTGCGTGCTCAGAGGGAAGGGAAACGGGAAACTAACAGAAACATTTGACAGCAATGCACTTAAACATCTCCACTTAGAGGCCTAAAGGACAAAGTGCGTAACAGTATCATTTCACATGGTAGGGAAGAAAAACATAACGAAAAATTAATGAGTGCCTTTGATACCTTTGAAAGTTAATAAAATAACTTCCCTAAGTAAAACTTTATATTAAATGTGTTGCAAAATCATCTGTTAGTTATTGCAACAGGATTTTTCATAATGCTGTTTGAACAGAAAGTTTTTCCCTCAGTGAATACTTATAGTCAGTTTTGGAAAGAAAAAAAAAATCGTCCAAGACAAATGTTTTGGAACAGACTGTGAAATTCTGTTGGGGTACCCGTGCAGAACCTGGCAGCATTTCAAATCATGTGTGTCATGAATGTGGTAAATGTGGTTGCTTTAAAAAGGGGTAAAGGAAGAAAAAAACCCTAGGTGTTGAACTGGATGCTTTCTTTGTTTACCTGTGTTGATAGTTTTGCATTTATGTTCATGTTAGTTTTGCGTTGTGTGTCAGCACAACTCTGCCAGCTGAATCATGAGCGTACCAACTAGAGACGATGTTGTGGCAGTATATTTTAATGAAAGTAGAAGTGTAGGAATAAGCTATCTAATCCCTTTTGTCTTAATCTAGGTTCTTGGAAGAGTTAATTCTCGCTATCCTGTGAGAAAGTAGTGTGCTACTCCCAAGAGACAAATACTTGAAATAAATATGTTTATATCCTTGTTTAAGGTTTGGTATAGTAGTTTTCTAACATGCAGTTGTTTTTAAAAAACTGAAGGTAAATTTGAGTGAGGTAAAACCTCGTTCTTGATGATCCAGTATTTTACAGCTGATGGGTAAACAATTGCTGTGTAAATGAACATTTAATACTGTACAGTTAAGTAAATGAGAGCTGTAACTGAAGAGAATTTCACTGCCATATCTGTGATGTTCATTTAGGAAAAAAAATGCTGAAATACCGTGAATTGGAGATGTGCAAGTTGGACCTTTGAATCTGGAAGTGTAGTCCTGCTTTGCATCAATTTTGCACATAATCACACTGAGTACTGTTCACTGTTGTGGGTTCTGAGAAGGTCACTGAGCCGAGAAATTCATATCTAAAGCATATAGGTTGAAACTTAACAATGTGAGGAAGACTGCTTTTGTGCATAGGGCGTAAGACTTGGACTGTGGATCTATGCAGCACTCCATAGCCCTGCAGCTGGCTTCATGCATGACCTTAAAAAATAAATCACCTATTGACTATTTTTTTTTTTTAATATTTGTAGGAAGATCAAGTCAGTGGCACGAATGGCTTGTGTTTTGCTGCTGTAAGGCTTAGTGTCCCTATATCACAATTTCTGAATTATCAAATCAGGACAATATTGTCTCCTAGGCTTGTCTGTTGAGTGTCTTGTATTATGGTACAGGTTTGTATTTATCTAAGTGGTCCTAGCAGTAGTGTAGCAGTGATAATCTGAGGATGTATGGACTGACAGCTATTTCTTTATTAGACGAGCTAGTATAAGTCTTAGGATATCTTCTTGGCCATCTGCATGCAACCATAACACAAATTAAGACTAACAACAATGCTTATTAAAAGTTCAAAACTGTAATTGTAGACATAATTTTTTCATGAAGGACTATGTTTATTGTGTCAGCCTTTTGGAGGTTTTTATGACTGCACTACTGCTTGTTTTTTCTTCCTTTTCAATAACTTTCTCCGTTTGGGGGAGGGGTTGTTGTTATTGTGGGGGGATGTTAAGATTGACATCACTTTTGGTGGCTGTGTTATTCAGGGAGTGTGACCATATAATTTTTTTACTATTTTGCATTATTCAAAGGATGACTGGCCACGTCTGGGCCATATGTGAATGTGTGATTTGTAATTCTTATATTTCAGAGATAAGATAACTAGAAATAGTTCCTCTATACTTTCTTTCAGTGTTGTGTGTACATAAACTTATGTCTTAGAGTAGTACTGATCTATTTTGGAAACATAACCAGTAAGGAAATGCTATACAGCTTAACCGAATGAGTGAATGATAGTAATAAACAATAACAGGCATTGCTTTAAAATATAAATTATAAATTGTAATACTACCTGGAAATTGTAATACTACCTGTTGATGCAACTGATAATACAGGAAATTATTAATCAAGATATATTTAAAAAAAAATTCCAAGAAATGCAATATTTTTTTAAACGTAGCATAAACAGTATCTGTCTCTATTTAATGCTGTATCTTAAATACCTTCCAAAGATGCCTTTAAAAAATAAATTTACGGGGTTCAGGTATGTTTGCAAAATCCTTATCCTTGAATTCTGTGATGGTTTTGTGTCCCTGTAAACATTTTGCAATACATACACAAATGGGTAATGGTAACGTTCAGGTTACAGCATGGTCCAGTCAAATAAATGGGAGCCAGAAGACACAATTTTTAAGGCTCTCTTGCTGTCTCTGGTATTCATCAGCTCAGTGGACTAGGAGATTCACTTTTTTGTGTGTTTTCTGTTTCTGATTAGATAGCCTGTGTTCTTAAAGCTTGGAGTCTTGTTTTTATTGGTAAATTCATACAGCACTCAGCAAAACGGAGAGTTTTTCTCTTGTAGAGCTTGGGGATGGACAGTTTAATAAAACACTTGGGATTATAAGGATTTAAAAACTTTAAAACAAAGTAATTGGAATAACCCTCTCTGGCTAGGATCTAGTGAACCTTTTTATTACTGTAAGTAAGGCTAGCAGGCGTGACTATAGTGAGGCCTGTAATTCTATTAAGATTTGAAATCTTCCTAAATATTGTTCATCTTCAAAGAGCTATTATGAATTGATTACACTTTTGCAAGTTGGGCTTTTTTCATTAAATATATTCCGACTTGGCAGTAACTAATTAAAAGTATTGCAAACTGCTTGGAGACAGGCTTGTCTTAGCCTTTCTTGATTCACAGCTGGATACGGTGTTTTAATAGAAATCAAAGCAGAATGGACATCAACTTCCATTCCAGATACCATACTTAGTATGTGGATAGGTCCTTGCCTTTGTATTCTACAAAAGAAATGTAATAACTGAAAAACTCATTTGGTTTGCATAAGAGTCCTATGCAAAAGCTATGAAACGTTCACTGAAACTCCATGTTGTTTTGGTCTTTGTCATTTACAGTGATTTGATAGAACTGTAACCCTCAATGAAACCTTTATTTCTGCATACTTGGGTGCATTCCCACCAAGTTCTCCCTTGGTTTTTTCCTGAACAATGGGGATCCCCCTTGGGGATGATCACACCCATTCGCTGCTGTGACTCTAGAGTAATGCCTCTAAATATATTGCGGCTTTTTAGCACCTTAGTTCTTAGTACTTTATCTGTGGAGTGTTGGACCACACCGTAGCTGCTTGCTTAGCCTGTGCTCAAGAGACAGCTGGGCTTTTTGCTGGGCTTCACAAAGCATTTTCAAGTGTGATGTGATTCAGCTGTACCACAGCTGATCACTAAAGCTATGCTGTATATGTTACATTTTCTTCCCAAATGGAGACTGAAACCAATAGGGACTCAATTTCTATGGAAACAGCTGTCATATAGTCAATTCTGTAGCTTATTGTAGCCTACAAATTAGATGGAATAGATGTTGGAGAGCAGTTTTTTTGTGCTACTTGTTATCCCTTTGCTCTCACTGCCTAACTGCTGCTGTTGATTAAGTTTAATCCCAAAGCACATCAGAATTAAAAGACTGCATTTTTTTATAAGTCTTCTGAAAAAAGCTTTTCTCCATGAGTTCTGTGGCAAACATAAGTTGTTATTCACAGTAGGGTAAATGCCTGAAGCAAAGGAAACAATCGCATGTTAGTTGCAAATCTGACTGCAGTGCTGATGCTCACAATTGTAGGCTGTTTTGGAAGTATGCCAAGAGAAAACCCAAATAAAACCGATTCATCCTCATAAAGTCATACAGTACTATTTGTGCAGCCTATAGGATAGAGGGGTTGAGTAGTTTAAGTATGAAGAGATTTGCATGCAAGAAGTTAAGATGGGAGGCTCTTTTAATGTAACTGAGAATAATGGTGGAACAGCTGGTATGAAAAAAAAATTAATATGTTATCAGCTAGACAAAATAGATTCTTCAGTGACGAAAGCTACAGCTGTACTGACTAAGAGACTTCTGATATTTCCAGAATAGCTGGAACGGTAAGTTTTGCAGTTTTATTTAGTATGACCAGTCAAGGTAATTTTCAAACATTATCTTTTTGGCTTTTGCAATTAAACAAAGCACCACAAGTGGTCACCGTGCTGTCACTGATAGGGAGTTGGGCAAGCGAACTGTCACAAAAAATAACTTTGACTTGTTCACAGTCAAAGCTATGGAAATTGTTTTAAGGCTTTTCTGTTCACAGAAGGAACACTGTAAAAAGCCAGTCTTATGTTTCAAGATGTATTAACCTATAACAAGTCCCAAAATATAAATTGTCTGGTAGTAACTGACTCCACTTTTTGTCTAGTAGCTGTCTTTCAGTTGTGAAGACAAAGCAGATTTTTTTACTTACTATTTTATCTTATATTTCACTTACCTATTTTGCCTGTAATATTTTTACAGGCATGTGATCAGCTAATGCCTGTTATCTTCCTATTTCAGCACCTCTCAGTGAGTTATTACAAACATAGTAATAAAATAATAAGTATATAAATAATGACACTTTTGAACTAGAAGTAGTTTGAGATATAAGCTACACGTGAACTTATTCCCATGTGAAAGAATAGCTTTATTAATCATGGTCTAATGCTTTTCACTAGGGCTGTTGAAACACTTCTGTTAGTGATCTCAGAAATTTAAGCAACAGCAAAAGATGGAGAAAATGTCTTTCCACATAGGTTCTCTCTCTCCCCAACACACATGCTCTCACACACTCGCACATATGTGAGAGAAAGCGATTGTGATAAAAGTTACTGGCAATGTTGCTATGAGCACTCTGGCTTAAAAATTGCCAACAGCTCTTCTTGCCTTTTTGCTAATTAGAATGAACCCAGGGAATGAGAATTTTTCATGCTTTTATCCGTGTCACCTTGCAAGTGTACTCTTAATGCTATTTATTTTAATAAGAGGGAATAACAACACACAGAAGGGGAACAAAAGATATTCATTTATGCTTTATTTTTAAGAAGTCACCCAGAAGTACTCTATTTGTCTGATCCTAAAAATATCTCAAAAATAAATGATTCAGTCCTTTCTTGATCTTTAGAGATGTTCCTTTCACTGAACCACTAAGGTGCTTGGGGGGACAGAGCCTCTGACATTAGAGAGAGGCAAAAGCACCTGTTTTGTTTACGCTAACAAGAAGAAGGATGAAGAAGGATCTATTTACATTATTTTTACTACCTAATATTGCATAGGGACGGTGGAGCCTACTCCTCTCAGATAGACACAGCGAAAAGGCAAAAAGCAGGACAATGGGACTACTTAACATTCTGTGATTCTATGAAATAGCTCAAAAGAAAAATGGGGGTGTTAAGGAAACATGCTGTATTTTGACTTTCTCAAAATCCTTATACTTCAACACAGATTTATGAAAAAGCTTTTGTAAGCTTTTACGTAGTTGGGGAGAAGGTGGTAGGGTGCAGCATATACATTTAATGGTTATGAAGACTGGGTCACATATGGAAAAAGTTACTAATTATTCAATTTCACTTGGAAGCCTCTGAAAGAAAATAACTGGTGTTTTTAAATGGGAGAAAGGTCTCAAGGAAGTTTCAGACCTTAAAAAATTGCTTTAAAATGTTACTTTATAATTGTAAATGTGTCTAGGAGTAATGATGCAATGGTAATTGAAGGCTGCTATAGGAAAATAATATTCAGGTAACTTATTTCTTTGTTATGAATTAATGATAAAGTATGCTACTTGGCTTTCAAGATCTTTATTTGGCTGATTTTCTATAATTGAGAAAAAGGGACAGTTTTTTAGTTCCAGAAGTCCTTTTCCAGTACCTGGGCACCTGGATGTTTGTTAGTCTGTCTCATTTGTATTAACTTATTAAAAAGTAAATAAAAAGGATTGCCTGCCTTTTCAGACTGCCTCTTGGTGCCACAGGCTGTTGCATTCATGGCAGTGCTACTGGTTTATTGTCTATTCTAATGCCAAAGACCAAAGTAACTGTGCAGACTCAGACATACCGAGCAGCATACTGGGTAACACATTTGCAAAAGCAAAATTAATTGGTACCTGGACATCAGTTCTTTTAAAGTGACTATTCTGAGTGATATCTTTGAAAAGAAAGCATTTGGGCAAATGTGCAAATCTGCAAGCAGTCATTGTTCATTGTAGAACATGACCTCCCTGCTGTGCTGTACATGGATAGGAACAGTAAATCTATGGCCAAAAGCAGACAATGTTGTAAATATCTAGCAAATGTTGCCAAATATTTGCAATAGTTTATTACTTAGGAAAAACAAGTGTCAGTTTCTACTTTTCTTTTTTTTGGTGTAAAGTTGGTTTAATATTTATTTTTCCTGGGAAGATCTACGCTTTTACAGAAATAGTTACACCGAAGTTTTGCATTTAGTTTGCTTTGTATAGTATGCTATATTTTATAGGTCTAAAATTCATATTACAGTGTATCAATTTTTTTTCCCAGCATTTTGTCACATTAGTTCATTATAGAGTCTGTTGATACAGTCAATGCAACACAAAATTATATTTTTCAAGTATCAACTTATCATTTTAAGAACTGTTTTTATATTGGAAGGAATATTTTATAGCGGGTTTTGATATCTAATGGCCTTCATATTACTAAAATTATTTCGTAAAGAAAAGTGTGTCTTTTGGAACAGCTTTACTCTGTGAAGAAGAATTCTAGAAATAAAGTAGTGCCAGTTAGGGAAATATAACTGAGATGAGGTTGAATGACTACTAAGCGTAAGTAGCCTTTTCCAGTAGGATGCTGTTATGTAATAAACCAGAAGTTGTCTACATTACTGCATGGAAAATATTTATCAACATGATTTGAAACTTTTTGCAGACTTCTGATGCATCACTGGAAATAAGACAAAATACACTATATTCTTATTATATTTAACAATTTTGAAAAGAATTAATTCATATTATGAAGGTCGTTTCACATCAACTCAACTGAAAGTACTCTTTTGTAGAGTAGAGAGAAGATACTGCTTGTCAACATGGACATCTACAACTTTTGCTTCTGGTAAAGATAACACTGTGGAGCCAGAACTTGGATGCGTTGAAAGTGGATCTCACAGCATATACACAGTTAAATGAGCAGCTCACAGCAAGAAATGAATTTGACTATTCCAGCCTTCATAGCTTTCCCAATTAATTGGTTGCCTTAATGAAGGTTTTAATATCTTCAGTTTTGTTTTGTTTTGTTTTTTCCCCAGTTACTTCAAAATATGTACTTGTGAATCCACAGAGAAAGTATGCATATGTTAAATTTGATCAGATACACAATTTAGTACTGGGTTTTGTCCAACCATAATGTTACTTGAACATTCAATCTCTGTGAATGTTGGGTTTGTAACTAGAAAATTCATTCTGAGCAGTAAAATATTATTGTCTAAATAAGAAAGTAGATCTATAACAATGTCTGTTTTCTAAACACTTAAAAATGCTTGGGCAGTGGACTAGTAAATTCAAACCTTGAGAAGATGAAGCTTTTCTGTCAGAAATGAGATTACCTTTCTATGAATTCAGTTTTAACTTTGTTGTTACATCAGCAGTTTGGGTGCAAATTGTCTCATACCAGTGAAGTGATTGGTCTGAATTCCTGAATCTCCCCCTCCCCCTTATTTGAAGAGTTGAAATACTGGAGATAGGGTCATTTAGGTGTTGTCTTCTTCCTCCTGTTTACATGCTTTTGGACAAAATTTATTTAATGTAGTGATGTGCATCTTGGCTTTAAATGAATAACAATTGATTTTTAAAATATGTAGAAGAGGTACTTATAAAGAAAAATGCAACTCAGACAGTAGCTGAAAAGAATAACCTTTCTGTGTCTTTATTTCAGTGAAAACTGAGATACATTCAACTTGAGATTCAATTAACCTGAAATTCAATTTACACAAATTCTGTTTTACTGTAATACATACCCGTCAGTAACAATAAAACATGCTTTTGTAGGTCTTGAGGAATTTGAGTCAAAGATAGGTATTTTGTATGGATATAGCTGAAAAATAAAACCAAATTTGTAGAGAGGAAAAAATAAATCGGTGCAGTAAAGGACTTTGTGTTCTCTGTTCATGGAGCCTCCCCCTTCCTGCCTTATCCTGTGTATTTACAATTGTTTCATCATATACTTTCTCCTGGACAAAAAAATAGAGTATACATAGTGGCTTGATGAGGATCAACATTTCCAATCAGTAATGAGCTTCAAATAAAGTATCAAAATGCTTTTTTAATGAAATGTAATTGTGTCAAAGCAACCAGATTTCTTTGCTTGAGCTTGTCCCAGAGATTCCATGCCACACTTCCAAAAACGTTTGAGGTGCAGAGGGACAAGAATGGGAAAAGAAGAAATCAGTACAATAGCTAAGTTTTCAGGCTTTGCTGACATGTTTGCATTGGGCAAGGGGGAAGCCATCTCAGCGCTGTATCTGTGGTGGAGTTTGTATGTTCCTTAATGTTTCTTTAAAAAAATGGTTTCTTTGCTGTTGGAATGGTGCTGGTGTTTGCAAGAGTCACTACTGCTGCCCAGTGCTTTGTACCTGTATCTGCTCTGTAGGAAAGTTGCTTTGCATCGTGCTTCAGTGACATCCTTCTTGTGGGCCCAGCTTTATGCATAGACGTTCTGAGTCCACTGTCTGATTAAGAAAAATTTAAGTTGATAAAAGGAAATAACCATAAGAAAATCAACGTTGGAGTGAGAACAGCTCCATAAAAAAATCCACTTCTGAACAGCTGTCCATGCATGAGTTTTGAACTTATCTGGATATTTGCAGCTCCAAAACCCAGTGAGGAAAAACATGACTTACCTGTGATACGTTATTTTATTTTACAGGAAAAGGCTCAATGCTTTCAGAAGGCTCTTGTTTCCCAAGCAGATAAATCCACGCAGACAGAACTCATCGGCCACGATGTAAGTAGCTGTATCAAACAGTATTTTTTTATCATCTTTGTGGGTGTTCAGATTTCTGTCAGCCTGTTTGCCTGTGCTGCTGTTGTGTCCATGCATTGATTTAGGGGGATTTACTGGAACACCATTCATCCTTTGCTCTTAAATGATTTTCAAACACCTTCTGAAACATGAGAAGATAATTACAACTACCTGCCAGCTTGCCAATGCCCTATTAATTTTATGCTTTACAAAGAGCTGTGAATTAGCATAAGTGAATGTGGAGGATATGTATTCTGTGGATTCTAATTTTTTTTCAGTATTCATTCACACACTTATTGACAATTTAATGAGGTTGTTATGTTTATAATCACCATATGCTGTCCCAACAATATTTGAATTTTGGAAGATAATGGAATAAATACAATTTTGCCTAGTGATGTTAAAGTTCTGTTTCCTAAAGAGCATCTCTCAGAATTTCTGGTAGAAAATGAACGTATTCTTATTCAAGAACATAGTCAGGGAAGACTTCTTAACTGTAGAAATACATATATTTTTTTCCAGTTTTTTAAATGAAAGTATTCTGTCTCTGGGACATTGGTTGAATATGTACAAGAGATTCACTTGTTTATATGAGCCTTCTGGAATAATCTTTGATTAGGAATGCCACAATGTGGAATATTTAGCACAGTTCTAGTCTGTGATTTGAGCAAATACTCCTTAGCAAAGACTGTTCTGCAAAATAAGGCCGTGGCTCTGCATTGGCGTGTATCAGTGTGCTACTTCCAATTTATAGAAAGAACACTGAAATTGAAGCAGGCTTTGAAACCTTCCTCTAGATTGGTTTTGTGTCAGTGGAGCATTAAAGATTTGTCTTCTGAGTCTTTGAATGGTCTTCTGAAGATAGAAACATAAAAATGTCGCATTTTAATCTGGAAAGTTCTTGACACAAGCTACCTTTTGGTGTTTTTTCAGACGGTCTTTTAAGCTGATTCAAGCCAGGAGTACTAACTTCTTTTTTTTTTTTTAAAGTAAAATACTTTGGACAAAAATGTAGTTATAATTATTATTTTTTATGTAGTACTCAGCACTTGTGGGTTGTTTTGTTTGTTTGTTTGTATTCTTCAATGTACCTATCTGCACTAATTTCTTGTTCGTGGATTGCCATCTATGATCCCTTATGTTCTACGGAGTCTGCAAAATAATGTCTGTTGGAATTTACTGAAAATGTGACATGCATATATTAATGGTGAAAATTACATAATATTCAAAAATACTTGAAAACATTTTTGTATGTTGAAATGCTATATCCCTTTCTTCTGGGACTAATTATCTTAGCAGCTACTTTTTACATCTTGGATGTTAAATGAAAGTCTTCCACGAAAAAGGAGAATAAGCAATTTATAGGGTTGGCTTGCAGCTTTTTTTTTCTGCTATTAGTTTTGGTTGTTTGGTGGTTGGGTTTTTTTTGAGAGATATCATTTATGCATTTGGTTGTTCTCTCACAAGTCAAATATGTGTTATGTCATGCTGCATGAATTTATTTCTTTTTTCCTTTTTCCAGTCTGTGGTCTTTTGGAGTTTGTGGGGGGAAGAAGGTCTTCTGTCAATAAAGTAGATGATTGCTAATTCTGCAATGAAATTAGAAACTCCTCCCCCAAACAGATACAGTTTTTTGGCTGAGTTCTGAGTATTAAAGATAACAATAACAACAAAAATTTAAAAAAATCCTTTTCTTTAGCAGCATTCTCTTCAACGTTAGTGGAACACATTTTTCAGCCTTCCCTGGTAAAATACCTCTACCATGTCATGGTTGCAATCATATGTTTTCCTATATAGGGTGGTGCAAGAACAAAAGAAAATGTGGAATGTTTTTTTTATGGAACAACACATCCACTTGTATATATCTTGTACAGAGAACTTGTGAAAATTGCGTTACAAGGAGTTGATTACAGAGAAAGTTGAACTAATCTGCAGGAATAAGACATTCTTATTCTGCACACCATGAGGGGAATTAAGTGAAGAAAAATGTGTAAATAAATAGTATTAGCACTTTTCTTAATATTGTTAAAAACTTTTGGTCACTTATTAGATTGTGCAGCTTTTCTTCAAGGGATAGCTATTACAGGTAATGATAGGTTCAACTCTTTCTGTTGAAACTAAGTGGCAATTACATTTATATTCTTTGCTTTTATATGAGATCTCAAAGAGTAAGTTGTAACCATGGCAAGTAGTATCTGTACATCATTTTATTCAGGCTATACACTTCAGAACGTAGTATTTCAGAAATCCTTAAGTTAGTTCTTCTGTAAATAGTTTGGTTTATATTCTTTCATATTCTTTTGTTTCACTGTATAAACTTAATAGTTGCCTATTTTGTAGTGCAAAAAAACCCCTGAGATGTGTTAGCCTCCAAAAGAAAGCAATTCTCTGGTTTGACTTCCGGACAATGCCTCTAGTAGTTGAGAGACTATTCTTTAGCCTTGGAGTTCATTTAGATACATCATTAAACGTAAATGGAAGTTCTGACTTTGACTTAGAGCAGGAATATGAATCCTTTCATCCATATGGTGTACAGTAATGAAAAAGGGCTAGAGGCTAGTTTATATTTAGTAAGGAATGGATGGAGAAGGAAGAAATGCAGTGTTTCAAAGGAAGAAATGTTCTTGTCTCTGTGGAACTGCTCTGAAAAAGTTTAAACAGTGTTGACTGAGTGTTCTGGGGTAAGTATTTGAGAGGTTACCAAAATGGAAGTTAATATAGTGTGTTTTATGTTAGTGGATATAAAAACAGTCAGATTCTGGCTATCAAGATGATTAGCAAAGTTTGGATCATGCAGTCTCCTGCAATACCTGTAAATTGTTGGATAATACTTCTGATAGATTTCTCTGTTTTCTTCCATGCAGCACACTGAGATTTTTCAACTGAAATTGCTTGAGAGTATTTTATTAGTAAGCAAGTGAAAGCTAAAGTCTGTAGCAGTAAAGATAATGTTTCTCATTAAGAACTGTTTGAACTGGAAAGCACACTGCTTAATCTCTTTTCTGTATTAAAATGATCTAATACAAAACTTAATTATGGAACTTAACAAATAAAGTTTAAAATAAGTTCTGATAAGGAGGAAAAAGGTCTTCCATAATGAGGAACACTACATTTGCCTTAAGTGATTAACATGAACACTTTGCTACTTGACTAAATTGAAAGTAAAATATCAAGCCAGCTGCTGTCTGTATTCAAGGGAAGATGTTAGAAAGTAATCCAGCTTTCTTAGAAAGCTAATTGCATCTACTGCAGAATGTCAAGGGATCTCCACCTTATGATAGTCCTAAATTTATTCTGTTTTCCAATACGTGTAAATCATGTTGAGAGTCTTTCAGAAAGAGCCATATGTGTGACATACTGATGTGGGAGACTGCTAAATAATAAATTATTAATGTGCTTAATATTCAATGCCAATTTAACCTCCTTCACCTTCCTTTCGTTGCAAAGCCTTTATTTTATTCAGAGATCAAGGAATAATTTCTTGCATGTTGATCAGGTTTCTCAAACAGACTGGAAAATACAGTCAACTAGCATTGCGACTGATTACAAGATCATGTTAAGTGATACAACACTAGTAATGGCCAGTCCAAAGTATCACGCAGGCATCACACAAACACTCTGCAGCGCGTGCCACTGCTAAGGAGCTTTCATTAAAATGTCTCTCAAAAGCAGAATTCAGTGATGACAGTAGAATTCTCTGTTATTACCAAAAGAAGTCCAACTCATCACTGCTTTGTCAATCTTTATCAGTATTTGAATGAAAACAGTTTGTACTTCATTTTATTCTACACAGATTAGAAATTCCTAGTAGTTGACATTATTTCTGCAATGTCTTCTCTGTGTTTGCCTTGTGCTGACATTATAGGTTTCACATCTCAGGACTGCTATTCTATTTGTTCTTTTTCTTTTCTACTGAGAGTGAAGCTGATGTAAACAGGTTTTGGACTGGTCCTTGACTCCTTCCCCATTTAATGGGAATCCTTTCCAGTTTAGTGGTCCTTACGTTTCGTATCATGCTTCTAGAGTCTCAGACAAAAAACTTGTGTGATCTTGCTCCCTATCTGCTTACTGTTTGATTTACATAGCTATGAATTAAAATTACTTTTCCTTGGTGATCACTAGCATTGTGTTTACAACACTGCTGGGTGATACACAAGCAGGCACTGACTCTAAACACCTGTAGTACCATGCAATATTAAAATTAATAGGTATCCATAGTGATACATTTTCATGGTATTTGTTTTGTAGCTTGCTACACATCACCCTCTTAAAGCCTGGGCACTGCTTTCCGCAGAGCATCTGGGTTTCACTAGGAGGGAGACGAAGACGTGGAGGTGGATGCTCTAACTGTTCCCCTCCACCTCCCTTCTAAGCTCCTCATCCTCCCTGTCAGCCAGCCAGCATGGTTTATGGATGGCGTGAGGACCTGTTGCGTTGTGTCCTCTACTCCAGGAAGGCAGGGGAACAAAATGCTAAAGTACTTGGACTTCTTAAACTTTCCAGTTTAATCTAAATACATTCCTGCCCACAGTCTTGCATAGTTTGTTACAGTGTGAAATGAGTTGCTGTGTAAATATGAAATATATCCTGCTTCTGCCCCACCTCCCAAGAAGGAATTGGTACACCTACTACAAGGATGAACAGTTGAAATTAGCAGTGCTGAACTTGCCAGAGGATGCTTGCTTGTGCTGAGGGTTTGGTGTCTATGGTGCTCTATAAAAAGTGATACAGGTTTTCACATAAACTTCAAAAGTAACTGGGTTCTGGGACAGAAACTAAGACTTGTCATATGGAAAAGGCAGGCTTCCGCTAATCACTTCAATCTTCTGGATGATTATCATCAGGTATTATGATTTAATTTTGCCATCTCTAGTAATATAGAACACTAAAATTTACATTCTGTAGTGGTGCTCAATTAGTATGAACGATCTTCAGTTTTGATCTGTGGATTGCAAGTTGGCTTCTGGCTGCTTGTATAAATAAACTGTGTGCTGTTTAAATATTTGTAGTAATATGTGGCTTGATGATATATGATGATAGCTGAGTTTCCTCATAGACTAAAACTTAATGTATCACTGTAGTCTCTGTATCTTTAAAAATATTTTTTCTTGTAATATACTCTGTAATAACAGTGCAATGTTTTTCTTTCCTATTTTCCATCTTTCTACTTATTCTACATTTCTGTATCATAAAAGTCTTCTGCCTTTTCTTCTGTCTTTGTATCTGCAGTTATGCTGTTGCCATCTCGCTTTTAAAGTACCATAAAGTATGAGGTACTTAGAAATAATGTCCAGACTTACTGTCACTAATTTTTGCTTAGATGTCTTGGGGTGGGAGAGAGAAGAAGGGAAAGAAGGAGGGTGTTTAGTTATTAGTACTTATTCATCCTAGAAATCCTTTTTTGGGAGATAATGCTTTTCACACTTTCTCTGCTTTAGCTCAATCACTGTTTTCTCTTAAGAGTTCTCTGGGAGTTTACTTTTTCACTTAAGCATATCCATCTAGATATTTTGTCTCGTTTCTTATTTACTTTAATTTCTGTGTAGTACTTGTGAGTATGACTTAACAAAATTTTATTGCAGTAGTATATTTTCAGCATGTTATACCTACATTGTTTCTATCATAAAGATGCTAGCAGGCAATTCATGATATCAATAAGTATTAATTAAATGCACAGTTATCCCTAGAATTAATAACATGCTTTTACTACATCAATTCTGACCTGTTATGCTAAGGACAGAAAGAAGTAGGACACTGATGACCAAGCCCTTTAAATAGCTTTTATTTAGTTGACATTAAAAAAGCTATCCTTTTCCCACTAGATTATACCTTGCTGACTCGGTTCATGCATTATGCTGAATACTATCAGTGTCAGAATAAGGCCAGAGAATGGCTTGGGAATATATAAGCAGAACTGAAATCTCTTGAATTTTGTTCAAAATAATGAAATGTGAATTCAATAAAGTGCATTCAATAACAATCAGAAATTCTCTAACATAGCAATGTTTTGCATTTGAGTATATTTTCTTAAAAATGATAAAAACTCAGATTTACCTTGAAGAAAAGTTCAACAAGCAAAATAAAGAAATGAGGCATGGATAGCCACTGTATTATAAAGCAATGTGTGTGGTTTCTATCATGTTAGTACGTTTAGAATGAATGTTTTTTTTAATGCAGAATGATCTACTTACACAGTTTTATTATAATGTGGAAATGTTTTCATTTTATGTGCATGCTGCATGTAGATTCCCTCTATTAGCATAAACTATCTCAGTCTGGTGACCTTTTTCGCATACAAACATGGCATCTGTTGTACGTAACCGTTTTCTAACTAGAACTGTGTCATATTTCTGGTTTTGTATGCATAGTCGCTTAATTCCTTGTTAGGTTGATCATTGGTGTGCAAGAAGCTTTATTATTACATGCTGCCTGCATGACTGCATACAGTATAAATGATCATTTTTCATTTAACTTTGTGTTGACATCAAACCATGCATCTTTAAGATTTCATTTCATTTCTTTTTTCTTTTCTTTTTTCTTTTCTTTTCTTTTTTTTTAAAGGCCCTGTGGAATTCTCCATGTTCTGAAGGCTTAGTTTACAAACCTATCAGCATCTCATTGGTTCCATCATTATTAAATTAAAAAAACCTCAACATCTGGACACTCTGCACTTACGGATTTAATTAAACACTGCTGTATATGAAATGAGCTACAAGTTACCATTGCTGACAAAATTCTACCACTTAAATTTATATTTGTTATCAAACTTCACCTTTTTTGACAATATTATCTTCATTATTAAATATATCCATGAATAAATTATTAGTAAGCTATCAGAGAGTTATTATTGGAAATAAAATTCAATTATTCTTACCATTTTGTGCACTTAATCATCCATTCGTGATTTACAAGTAAGAAAATCCTCCAGTGATGCTTGTTTCTGAGGCTGAAAAAACGCGTCTTGAGGATCTAGAAATCTAAGGATACTATTACTTTTAAAACCTATGTTTTCTGTCTTCCAGTAATAATACTTTTGAACCAATTGTGAATACAGGTTCAGCACCTTTCAATATGTAATCTATTTGATGAATGTTCATAATGATGTATGTAATTCTTATGTGTGGTTCAAGAGACCTTTCTGCAGGGGACTTGGTAAGCTTTTACAAGGCCAGAATTTACCCAGCTTTATCCCAGGAAATAGGAGAGCTGATCCTAAAAATGTTCACTTTGATTTTTTAATCCATTGGAATCATAGCTTTACTCTACCTTTTTATCTTATTTTCTGGGTACTCCAGCTTCTAAGAGACATTGCTAAGACAGCACTAATGTGAGCAAAGTAAATACTGTGTTTGCTGGATGTGACTGTGGTACTTGAGTGGATAGCTGCTGTTGTCCAAAGG
Organism: Rhinoptilus africanus; assembly: GCA_013400135.1. NCBI lineage: Eukaryota > Metazoa > Chordata > Aves > Charadriiformes > Glareolidae > Rhinoptilus > Rhinoptilus africanus. The sequence goes on along the minus strand of VXBO01001318.1, from coordinate 104,920 downwards.
GGTTGGGGCGTGGGGCTGGGAAGTAATTCCTGGTTTATGGCTTTATTAAGCAAGACATCAGAAGCAAACTGGAGAGTTCACCACAAATCCTGTCATCCCTATTAGCTGCTTCAGTGTTCCTTTACCCAGGATTGATTTCATTCACGCGAGGATGTACTCCACACCTACCCTTACCAGGTAAGATAAGAAGGTGCTTGTGCCAACAGTATTCTTAAACCTTTCCTGCTCATACCTTTTCTTACCAAGAAGAGAAGATACTTGAATCTTGTAATAAGCCATTTCAATCAGGCCTCATAGTATAGAATAAGAACAGTTATCCAGCTGGAGCAACTGTTTAGCACCTGTGGCTTTGACTTCAAACAGAGGACGTACTGCTCATTTAAAAATAACATTTCACCAGTTATTCTTAAATGTATCTGAAATGAAAATAAAGGCAATCAACTAAATAGTCGTGCAAGTGTTTAAAGTGAATGAACCTTCTTCACAGGTGATGTTGCATTATATTGGCTGATTCTGTACCACTTAACATGGTGTTATTGTTTATCAATCTTATATCCACTTTTATTTTTTTGTTTGTAACAGCCATCTTCAGCATCCTCTCTCACCCGTTTGGTCAGGCTTCCTAAAACTTCTTTGCATGTATAATTGCATAGTTCTTACTGTATTGTTGGAAGTATCTTGAAAAAACCACTTAAGTAGCAGATACATAGTTTGAAGAAATGACAGCAATGAACATGTGCTTATTATCCTTTTGAACTTCATCTTCCGTGTTGAACTTTATCTGTTGCCTTTCTTCCTTCTTTTGTAATCACTGATGAGCACAGAAATGTCTACCTCTTACTGTCTGTCATGCTTTTCTTTTTTCATCACCATCTTTATTATGGTAATATTTTCAGTCCTTGTAGGATACTGTTATCTAGAACAGGATAGAGAGGACGTTTTTTCATTGTGATGCTTTGCAACAGAGATCTGCATTTTGCTTAAAGAAATTCATACTGGGAATGGAGATGGCTGTGAAAAACCCATGTAAGTCAGTGAAAGAAGAGTGGAAGGAAAAAAAAATGGTTTCAGGATCCTGATGAGAAGAAAACTAGTTTCACTTTCTAGATGAAAAAGCTTTTTTTACCTGTTCCTCCTAAGTCTGTGAAAGAATACTTAAAATACTCAAACGGTGCATTTCTAAACCTGTCACTTTGATAGAGGTGTTGCTAGCAGCTGTCATTTCAGTGCAAAACTGAACATGGCTCTTTGGGAGTAAAGAGCCTACGAGTTGGGATTTTAACTTTCCCCAGAAATTTCGCACCATTTCCAGTATATTTTTTGCAATTTTTTTGTTTTACTTTCATTTTTCTGTAACTTTAAAAAACATTATGTACCAATAATAAATTACTCAGGTTTGGATTTTGCTCCCATAGCATTTGAATGGTCTGGAAAAAAAATCATGATTGACAATTACTAGTCATACGTCAGCGAGGCACCATCAGTGTGGGCAAAACCCACACTTCATATGCAGAGACAAGAATTTAGTGTTAGTCTAATTAAAGTCTTAACAGCCTGATCAAAGATATTTTTGTTTTTATTGTTCCAGTTACAGGGATACTAGCACACCTAGTTAAAACAGTCAAAAATTAAACGTACATAAAGTTCCTTAATACCTACCCCTTTATTTGATGTATCGTTCACTCTTGCGCAGCCCCTCTTGATCTGAAGGTCAGTGGCTTCAGGTCAGTTGTGGGAATTGTAGCACTAAAGTAAACTTCTATCACAACTCCTTGGCAGGAGCCTGGTGTTAACTTTGATGATTTCTTTCTCCTTGTTCTGGAATCCAGTTGGATCTCTGATATATTTGTTAACATCTTGTACACCTTGCTCTTCATTGATGTCAAGTTCACATGACACCTCTATTATCCGTACAGCTGGTTTTACCACGCTCCAACAGTTTCTTTCCTTTGATGGTGAGTAACTGGCCATTGTCGAGTTTCATAGTCCTGGGGTCTCTGGTGTCATACAGTGCCTGTAATTATTTGGATTGCTCGTTATTGGAAGATCATTCTTTACAGAGTAAGTGCTTGTTACCGATATCTGTAAGATACGAACCTGCGGCTGACAAAGCCACCCCTGTACCCTCCCTGCTACCAAAACCTTGCCATATAAGCCTGATACGAACGAGGTGTTATGCCACACAACTGTGAAAAGCTGAACAACAGCTAGTGCAAAAAAGGTAATAGTAACCTGCTCATTAGATAGCTGCTCTTAAGAGCTAAAGCAAATATCCAGGCAGGCCAGACAAATCATGGTGCCGATGTTGTTAGCTTGATTCGAAGCCTGTGTCTTGTTACAAGCAATGGCAGCGCCATATTAACTGGGGTACAATGGTAGAACAGTATTGGCAAAATACTTTGCTCTCATTCTGAGCATCGACATTTAACAAGTGCAGAGGTTTGTTATTTTAACTAGCCCACATTGTTCTTTCTCCATTTGATGCTTTGCAAGTGGTACCAGATAACCTGAGTTTGCTTTCTGCACTTTCCTCCGGGGACTACCGAATGTGCAAGTGCAATGCTGTTTGATACAATGTAAGAGGGGACAAAGAAATTGAGTCACTGGATTCAAAATTAACACAGGTGGAAAAATGTTACAGCTAGAGAAAATATTTTGTGGTAAGTGTTGAGAGGTTAAGAAGGAACAAGTGTGATGAGAGTTGTAAGCAGTCGGAGGCACAGACAAGTCCCAAAAAGCCTGAGGTGGGATAGAGGCAGAAAGGTTACATCCTGCTTGAATTGAAGGGAGGTTTTTTCATTTGTCAGTGTTTGTTGTTTTTAACCTTAATCTTCTGAAGCAATTTTAATATGGAAACATGCAGAACAATATGAATACTGGCATTATAAATTACTCTCCTCTTCCTCATTTTGAGCCAGTAAAGAATTCCTATAGCTTTTCAGTATTTACCACAGATCTGTAAAATAATTTAAAACACAATATTGAGATTGTTTCTGGGTATAGATATTCTGTGCATGGTGAAAGGGTTGGAAGTTTCGTTGTTCTTAAATACTTGAGATCAGTAGCTTATCTTCTGCAGCTGAATTTACCCAGTGTTAACCAGTGTATTTTAGGTATATGTACACTATAGAATCATAGAATCCTAGGGTTGGAAGGGACCTTAGTAGATCATCTAGTCCAACCCCCCTGCCAGAGCAGGGCCACCTTAGAGCAGGTTACACAGGAACGCGTCCAGGCGGGTTTTGAATGTCTCCAGAGACGGAGACTCCACCACCTCCCTGGGCAGCTTGTTCCAGTGCTCTGCCACCCTCAAGGTAAAGAAGTTCCTCCTCATGTTTAGGTGGAACTTCCTATGCTCAAGTTTGTGCCCATTACCCCTTGTCCTGTCCCTGGGCACCACTGAAAAGAGCCTGGCCCCATCCTCCTGACACCCACCCTTCAAGTATTTATAAGTGTTAATTAGGTCCCCCCTCAGATGCCTCTTTTCCAGGCTAAAGAGACCTAATTCCCTTAGTCTATCTTCATATGAGAGGTGTTCCAGTCCCCTAATCATCTTAGTAGCCCTATGCTGCACCCTCTCCAGCAATTCCTTGTCCCTCTTGAGCTGGGGAGCCCAGAACTGGACACAGTACTCCAGGTGGGGCCTCACCAAGGCAGAGTAGAGGGGGAGGATGACCTCCCTCGACCTGCTGGCCACACTCTTCTTGATGCACCCCAGGATGCCATTGGCCTTCTTGGCCACAAGGGCACATTGCTGGCTCATGGTCATCCTGTTGTCCCCCAGGACTCCCAGGTCCCTTTCCTCAGAACTGCTCTCCAGCAGGTCAGTTCCCAACCTGTATTGGTGCAGGGGGTTATTCCTCCCCAGGTGCAGCACCCTACACTTGCCCTATGTGGTCATTTAGATTGTATTTTACTGTTCAGTATGCTTTAGACATTTATATAAGTGTTAAAACTGAAAGAAGTTAGGAGGAAAAAGTTAGTATATATGACCTATGTTACACCAATAATAGAAACAGAAAATGCCACTTCTATCCCTGACCTATTACTAGTACTTTCTTAATAGAAAGTATAGTGAGAACTATATCCAGGCTGTCTGCTCTTCATTCATTTCAGTGCACTGATTTTTAGTATTCATTTATTCATTTTTAGTAATGGAAGTTTCTACTTCTTAAGAGTCAACAGAATATTAACATTAATGATAAAACAGCAAGAAGGCACATGAAGAGAAAGGATTATAAATGAGATTTGGAGAATAGTAATACGTTTCTTTTGTAGTGTACAAAAAGGCGTTAAATTGAAAACAGAATCTACTGGATACCAGCAATAAAAGGAAAAAATGTTCTGTTTGGTTACTAGGAAATGCACTGCAAAAAAACTTGCGAAGATATATTTTTGTGTGTGCGTCTATTAAATCATGCTGAAGTTGAAAGCACATGAATTAGATACCATATTACAACTTTATATTCAGTACCAGCTTCATTACTTTCAGGGAGATTTTTATTCATCTAAAAACATCCAGGAGAAACTTGGTGGTGCTGTTAATGTTAACTATCATGAAGAAATTAAGTGATAGCTTTGTATTTGGTAATAAAACAGGGGAGCTTGATCTATATTGTGTAATGGTGCATTCATACTATCAAATATTTGGACAGAAATGCCAACACCTTCACTGACATAACATTATGTTCTAAGTGAAGAATGAAGAAAGCACAACTGTGTGAGAGGAATAGATGATAGAAGCAGTAGGATCTTCATACCTTAAATATATGAAAGAATTTTAAGTGTACACACCAGAGACATGAGCTTGACAATGTGCAAGTATTAAAAAGTGTCCATGTGAATATATATTTGTGCATATGTGTACATCCATATTTTATCTTCCGGCCAGTTAAATGATTGAGGAGGAAAGATTAATGCAGGAATTACTACAGGAGTCCTGTCAGGTTATGAATAAATTCTTCAAGAGAACCCCTAAGAAACTGACAAATTTCAGGTATTACAGAAACAAAGCCAACATAAAGAAAGGCAACTTTTGCTAGTTAGAATGGAAGTTTGCTAAAGAACCAGATCAGTGTTCCTATCTGGCTCCAGTGGAGTCATCTTTTAAGATGCTGTATGTTTTGCAATCATCCAGGTACCCTGAAAAAAATCAAGTACTCACAGAAATAGAAATCCTGAGACTAAGGATGAACCATTGGCTCTTCAGATGTCATGCATCTACTCATACTTCTAGTGCCACAAGTTTTTTTGAAGGCTTGTGGAACTGTTCTCTGATGCTACAAGATTCTTACTAGAGAAACAGTAGCTAACAGGCTAGTTGCCTACCAAAGACCATTTCATGTATGTGTATACCAAAATAAATCCAGGAATGTTTAATCATTGTGGTAACTGGACAGAAGCACATTATTTCTATATGAGAAGCGCTCTGAATTGCAAAAGTAAATATAAGATGAGCTGAAGCCACAGGTAATGTTATTCACAGGACTCTTGACATGAGAGCATCCCAGTGAACTCAAGGTAGGGCTATGAGGTTGTCATTTGTTCTTTCCTGGTTTTTGAGTTCTGGAGCTGTGGGGCTGACTGTGCCACAGGAGGTGCTCCAGCATAGGCTCTCCATGGGCTGTGATTCCTTCCGTGCATATCCACCTGCTCCAGCGCAATGCTCCCCACAGGGTGTAGTGTGGATATCTGCTCAGGTGCCTGGAGCACCTCCTCTCTCTTCTTCTTCACTGACCTTGGTGGTTTGCAGGGCTTTTTCTCACTCTTTTCCTTCACTCCTCTGCTTTCTGGTGTTTTTCCCTTTCCTAAATATATTTTCACAGAGGTGCCACCAGCTTTACTGATGGCTGTGTCGTTGTGGACATTGCAGAGCTGCCCAGAAGCGTCTGTGTCTGACACGGTGCAGCCCCGATCTCTTGTGACGGAAGCCCTGCAGCCCTCCGGCTGCCGATGCCTTGCTGCATAAACCCATTGCAAAAGCAAAGCATAACCCTACAGTTGAGTTGAATGGGATGGATGTTAATAATCTTGTAATTGTTTCTCATGTTAGGAAGATGCTTCCCTGGACTTACAGATCTGTTAGTATGTGAGAGATGAGTATTATAAAATGGTTGATTAGATGTGTGAATTTAGGTATTGAGAACATTCAGAAACTAATGAAACTTAGCATACCCTCTGTTCCAAAATGCCTGGAAACACTGAGATGGGTGGTGTTGGTGCCTCCTCTCTTGAATTCATCCTTCAGTGATGAAGGATCAGTGAGAGAGACAATGTTGGCAGAGCTTCCATTGGTGCCTCAGGCCAAGAGACCTTCTTTTGCTACAGGAGCTAGGCATTGCGTTGAGTGTGTCAGATAGGTGGTCCAAGCCTCAGAAAGAAAAGCTTTACAAATGACTTTGCTACTATTTAATTATGTTCTCAGAACAATTAGCCTTCATGAATTACACAAATATTGTAGTTTTGCTTGCAAGCTGGCCTGAAAAATCAATAAATCTATTTGCATACTGTGTTAAATTGCATTACTGCTGGAATTCTGTTTTAGTAGTATGGAGTTAAGACAAATGTTTGGATTAAAGGTCATTTGAGTGTAGCTGGGACTGTGTTCAATACATCTAGGGGAAGATGATCTTTGTCAGTGAAAAGGCCTAATTTTTAAAAATATGGAAACCAGTATTTATTCTATGTTCTGTTGGGATATAGTCTTCCACTATTCTCATTCAAAAGAATCTAGCAATCAAATTTTGTATAAATAAGGCCAAAGTAAAGATAGCATATTTTTAAGAAGACAGTTCTGTCCATGGGCTGGCAGTGGATTAGTGTTGCATTTAGTATTACTATTCTGAAAAATCTTTGACCAGGTGGTGTGCCACATCTTTATTAACATGATTCTTGGTCACGTTTTCTGTTAAATTTGTACAACACTTGAGAGTGCAAGCTTGGATGTCAACCAAATAGCAGTTGAACAGCAGGTGGAGTTTACCTTTCATATTTGGGCTGCAAATTCTGTGGTAGCCATTTCACAAGCAACATCTCTCAAACACTGGCAATTTAATCTGTTGGAATAAACTACTTGACAAAATAATAATAATAGTCTCTTAGAGAAATTTGAATAAAATTTGGGTACATACATTGCTTATACCTTCTCTTGTATTTACAGAAGTAAATTTTCAAATCTTTTTAAAACAGTACAGGTGTAAACTAAAGAGTAACATAAATAGCAAAACTTTTAAAAATTTACTTGCTATGGAACTCCTAGATGTGAATTGAGTGACTGATAAAATAACATGGGCAAGTAGTGTAAAAGACAGAACAAGAGCAAAACTAGTGAGAACAAGGAGGAAAACAAAACCTTTGTGAAGCCTCAGAGTGCACCAACATCCATTCAGTGTTTTCTCTACTTTTTAATATTTCCCTTTACAACAAATATCCATGGAGAGCAATAGATGGATCTTCTGAAGGTCTTCATATCTCAGCACTCTTTCCTGATACTGACCTGAAGTAGAGAAAAAGTAAAATTAAAAACAAGTGTGGAGTGATGTCACTAGTAAGGTGCCCAGTTTACCAAATTAGGTTAAGGATTTTCTTAACCTGAAGGCTGATAATTGTTGAGAGACCTATTTTTTATGAGTTTATTTCCTTTGTGATTCTCTGTCCTGACAACAGCCTTAAAGGAATGTGTTCTATTATGGTTTTAGTTTGATTATTCTTCTTTATGATACTAGTTTAAATAATGTATTTCTCATTATCTACAGTGGTGATAAAGCTAGTATCCAATATTCATGATTTTTTTTGATCGTTTTTGGTAGTTCACTATCATTAGTTCTTTGTTGAATATGTTTATGCTGAGAAGCAGATTAGGCGGATATTACATATATGGTGCATATATTGCCAAAAGAAAGTGCCAAATGCTTAAATTGAAGATCTTTTTATACTGTCTTAAGCAGGAAGGGAAGAAATTAGTTGCCTGACTCCATTCCTAAGCCCCAGGTTTTCCTGTCTTCCTTTCTCAAATCTCTTGTTGCCATGTCTGCAAATTTCTCTTGCTGCTGGGAATATTTGCAAACTCTGTTAGTGGTGGGGCTTTTGTTCTGGCTCATTATTTTCCCCTGCTGTTGCTCCTTTGCTCATTTCCTTTTATCTTGCTGTATTGTTTTTATTCTCTCTCCACATTACAGGCCCATTTGGCTCATCCTCTCCTTTCTTTCTTTTCTATAAAACATCATTTTTATCACCCATAAAGCATGCTTCTAAAAATTCGACAATAACAGAAACCAGAAAGTCACAGTTTTTCTTTTAACTTCTGTTTTTCCTCAGTCTTTCTCTTATTTTTTGGCAGAAGGGAAGAGAAAAAGTACATCTAAGGCAAACTACCCATATAAATAATTTTCAGGGACTAGGAAGTGATATTTTTCCTATAGTTCAGAATGCTAGCTGCTATGTTTAAAATCTATGACAAGGAAATAATGCCACTGTGGATATTAATGTAAATTCATACATCTTTTTAAATTTCTAGGAAATTATAATGGTTTATTCAGTCTTGTGTTAAATAATAAATCCCTGTATAGCTTGTTTACGTACCCTTTTGTTTTCTTGACTATTTGTAACAGAGTCTGGTTGACAAGTATTAAGACAGCTTTAATGTATCCTGTCAACTTGGACTCTATAGAGAACAGCTATTTTCAGCTGACCATGCAGATGTACAGTTTAATTAAAATACTTTTAAATTCTTTTGGGTATCTACAGAATTTTTTTTAAACTGCCAGAAGGCTTACTTTGCATTAGTGCTTTACAGTACCTTATATTCCATAATTTAATGAATTTTCAGTAGGTCATGACACTGTTCTGGCTAAACACAATGGGGTTTGTATGTTTATCATGTCATACATTGGTGGAAGATCCTAGCACGGTAAATCAAAGGATGCGAAGAGAGAACTGACATGATATATTCCTCTTTCATACTGCTAGTTTGTACACTTCAATACAGATATCATAGTTCTTGTTGTTGCACACAAATACCCATAAAATTCTTAAAGGTGACATTTTATTACTCTAAGTTATAGTAAAGATAGGAGAATTTAGTGTTTTGACAATATTGGGCAGCTTTCCTTTGGCTGAAAACACTCATTTCAGCTTTGTTTCTATCCTGCATTGTTCCAGCTGTAGCTTTCCCTTGCCCTTTGCTTGTAAGTAATAAATGTAATGTGCTGCTTTACTTCTGATAAATTTAATTAATCTGTGATTAGTACCAGTATGCAGAAGCATGAAAAACATGTTCAAAGACTTGAGGCCATGTGCTCATAAAACACTCAGCTTGTTCTAGAATTAATTTGAGTAGATTGTTGCAAAACCAAAAAAAATCTTATTAAAAACACCTGGAAAAGGATACCCATTGAAAATTTTGCATGGCAAGATTTCACCTTCTTTTCAAGGGAGGCTTTCTAAAGGTCAGGTTAAAGAAATCACTGAGCTGTCCTGTTGTCTAGAGAATCCTTGCCCAGGGCAAGCATGCTTCTGCTTTAGATTTTCTTAGCCGTCAGACTAAGAGAAAACTTCTACAGAAGTATTTACAGTGTGCAGCTTGTTATATATAGCTAGAGGAAAGCTCTGTTTTCATTCAAGAACAAGGAAGTGTGGACACCTCAATTCAACTTCCATGTTCAGTTTTGGATGCCAAAACATTGTAATGAACTGTCCTGAGGCATTCGAGTGAGTCACTCAAAATCTCTTCTGCACATTTTCTTGGTAGTTGGGTTTTCTTTTGCACATAGTAAATTTTAGGTGTTTTCCCTTTGCTAAACACATTGCCAAAACTCATTAAATACAACAACGGTAATGTGACATGTTATTCTGTAACCAATAGTTGCATAAGTTTGCTCCACTACATGTGTGTTTATAAAAGATGATGTTTCAAATAACTAGTGGAGAAACCTCTTACGGTACACAACAATTATTCACTCTTACACCTCTCCCAGGGCTGAAGTCTAGGTCAGTTCTCACAGGTTAACAAATATATTATTTCTGAAAAAGGTCTGCTGCCTACAGAAAACTATTTTATTTCAGAAGGGGCAAGGATGGAGCCATTGGGAAGGGGAACAGGGTTGAAGGCTGTACAATGTATTTAAAGAAAGGTTCATTTTTTCATATTTTTATTCTATCCTTCCTTGAAATGTTCTATGAAAACTTTCAGTGCTTTCATTTCCTGTTCTTGTAAACTTGCCTCAATGGCCAATTTCAATTCTTTAATTCTCTGTTCCTTCTTATATGATTTTTTTTTTCTTTAGTTCCCAAACTTATTCTTTGTCAGCACTTTGGTTTCCATGCTACTTCTATGTTCGTCTGTGAACAGTAGTCTTCCCTATCTGCAGTTTTCATTCTTGCTTTAAATCTTTCCTTGGAATATATCTTTTTGGTTTGCTTTGTAGTCATATTGACAGTGCAGAACCAATAACTTGGAGTGCAAGTTTATATGGAGTGAAGGACTGAAGTCAAGAGAGAAAAATTTTAAGTATCAAATAAAATTTCCAATTGTGAAAGAGTTATTGCTTAATTTTTACTAATATATTTTAACTTGTCACCACAAGATAGGTTGAATGCCCATGTTAAGAAAATAAGTTGTCAAGGATTGTCACAAAATCGTTTATCTTTTTTTGTCTTGAAAGTGTATTCTCTAGGCTGTTGTTATTGTTGAGTTACAGCCTCAGCTTCAGATTTCCTGAATGCATATTGAATTAGCACATTAGTGTTACTGATGCACCTAAGCTTTGGCTTGTGCGTAGGTACTCCAGAAATAGTAATGATGCTAGTTAAAATACCTTGACACTTCCTCCTGCTGTTTGCTATCGTTTTTCATCAGCTTGATCTCTAGAAGCCAACATCTGACTTACATAGTCAATATCTGTGGCAACAGTTTTGGCTATATTTGGCAACTAGAGGATCCACATCACTGACTCTGGACTTAAATTATAACCTTTACAATAGAGGTTTTTGGAGGCAATGTTACCTTTGACGAAATTATTTTCTATTATTTTGCATAGCTTTAGTTCCAATTACAATAACCAAGAAAACTCATATTTAAAGCTCCTTTTTAAAGGGTCCTTTGAAATTCCTTTACAGAGCTCTCTAGGGATGTGACAAGTGTGGGGTGAGAAGGTATTTAATCCACAAGGTAGTTTGGCTTCTCATCCTTAGGTGCAAACTATTTCCTGGATTGGTTAGAAAAAAAACAAGGGAGACAGAATCTGTTTCAAGTGTACTATATTTAATCACCAATTAGTTAATTGTTATTTTTCCATGTAAAAAGTGCTAAACATGCACTATAAATATCATAATATACAAAAGCTACCTACTGCTTTAAATTCAATGCAACCTTTCCAAAGTAATTGATCAAATGATACGTGATTGTAAGAAGCAATGCGCTGATGCTGGATGATTATGGTGACACCCTCTTAATTTCAAAGGAAGCTAAATTTGCTGAGGGTAGGAATTGTCCAGTAGCAACTCTAGCTTTTGCAGGTTGACCAGTAGCCTTTTATTTTTGTAGTCTAAATTACTTATGATATTTTTAGTTAGGCAAAGTTGGCAAACCAATTTATGATTGCTCCTGATTATTCTGCCTACACAAGAATTACAATTTCATCACTAGACATAACTGGAAACAAAATCCAAATCACAGCATACAATGTCAAAGGATGTCTAAGGCTAATATAATACTAATACAAAATATCCAAAGTGCTTTTTTCCATATGTTTTAATAACATTATCTTTTCAAAAGGGTTACTTGCTGCAACAAACATTAGCTTCAGTGTCTCGACATCTTACTGTACTTGTTTTAGGAAAACAGTTAGTTTAAGCAGTGTAATACACTTCCACCAGTGGGCTCTGAGGTTGTGCTAAATGACTGTTTAAGGTCCAGAACCTTCTTTTAACAAAACATAAGCCACCATCTTTAACAATATCTTCAAAAGTAATTAAACTGGTTTCTAAAACCAATCAGTCATGACATTGGTGAATAATAGCGTTGGGTCAGTACACACATCCTTATCTTCACTGAAGATTTTGTAGACACATGAAACTTATTAGGAGATACCAAATATGCTAAATTTTGTAGCATGAGTCCAAATACAGAGAAGTATTTAAGTACCAACGATAGTCAGCATCCTCCAAAAAACCTAGTTTGTGGATTTGGATCAAGGTAACTGTTGGAATTTTATGTATTTTTGTAATGTAAATGACCCAGGCATAACTTTTTATGTAAATATGAGGAGCTGGTAGGTTTCGTAGTAGAAATAATTATGTTAAAGTTTTATGGGGGGTTTTTTGGTTTTGTTTTTTTTGGGGGGGGGGGGGGTTTGTTTTGTTTTTTTTTTTTAAACAGAGCTTTTTTTCGTATTCACCACTATATTCTCCATTAGCATAATGGAGATTTTCCAGTGTGAAGCTTTTGCACGTGAAATGTGCCAAAAAAACTTTATCTTGTACCAATGAGTATTATTTGCTGTGCCACTTTGTATGAATGCATAAAATTTTAATGTCGTAAAATTAAGGACTTTCCACTATATCTGCCTGGAAGAGGTTTCACCATTGCTAGAATAGAAACCTGCTTTGCCTTTAAAAAGTGCAGATAGGCTGCTGTGAAGGGTGTCAGAGATGGGGTCTAGCCATTTATTTTTTTTATAATGGGATCTGAAATTGAATATGTTGTTCATTTATTTGTGTGGCATAAATAGAATAGTATGACATTTTTGTACATTCATATGAACACATATATCAAGATTGAAGTAGAAGCTGTTTACAAGTTGTGAAAACTAGGGGGACAGCAATTGCTTGTTGCTTCCTTGGTTTAGCTGTCCAAATTCAAAAATTATTTAAAAGTTATGCCTTGCTCCTCTTCCATGGAGCTTAAAGGCTGCATTCTCTATCAGTCTTTATCCAAAAACATTGGGATGAGGTAGACAGCATTTATTTTTATTATTGCTATTATTCCTTGCATGGTGACTGAAGAGAGCAGGGGACTGCTCATTCAGAATTTAGAAAGTCTTTTTATCTTTGCAAAATGCATCTGAGTTTTTCTACCTGCAAAGTGCTTGATGAAAACGTTAGAATTTTAAGTATAGTACAGTATGCATACATAAAGTAGAATGAGATGCTGTTTTATCAGAAATCAGTTTTCTGCCACTGATTGGCTTTGTATGACCTTTGTAGTATATTTAATTAGGTTCTGATCACATCCAATTTTGTACCAAAGCTGTGCATTACATAGAAGGCCACAGTGTGGGTATTTAGTATTTATCACTTCTGAGGCAGAGAAACGTAAATATTCTGTCACCTTTTCTCAGTTGTCTCCTGGTTTTGCTCACATAACTCTGGGGTTGTGACCTGTGCAAATCCGTCGCACTCCACCAGGGTGTTCGGGTCCGTCACAAGCAACATGCATTGAAGTGTCTTTTGTGGGGGCATGAATTGTACTTTTGTATATTTTCTTTTACTATGAAAGTTTCTGAAATGACACTGAAGTATATAGTTCCCCTTGACTTATTTTTTTTTAAAAAAAGAAAAGATTCTGACTTCATTATTACTTGAGCAAGTGTGATTCACCGTTAATCTCCACTTGCATATGCCATTACAAACACTAATTAATCCTATTTGCAAAGACAAATTATGATTAATGCATATCTTTAAAATTTACACCTAATTAATTACACAGAATATAATCTCTAAATTTGTATAAATAGAAGTTATAGTTTTGAACATTGTAGATAATAAGCAATTTTCTAAATTTGCATGTGCTAATTAAGGATTGCTTCATTGTGTTTATATTTGCAAACAGGTTTTGTTCTCATTACTCAACTTAGTGCTCTGTGAACAGAGGAAAATAACATGCTACTTTTGTCACAGGTCCAAAATATACATCTTAAACCTGATTTTGAATCTAAATTCATCTTTTGATTAATTAAACTAGTTAATGGTGGTTTATTTAACCTTTGCCATTAATTTAATTGAATTTTACCTCTATATATAATGGAGGAAAATTCTGGGGTTTTTTTCCCCCTTTTACTGTTTTGATTAATACCTCCTTTTTATTCTTAGGAAGCTGAATTTTTTCAGTAATAAACTTGATCATGGTGTGGTGTACAAATAATGCACGGGCCAGTGTGTAATATACAAAATTTTGTGTGCTAACATTATTAGCAAATATTTTAAGATTTGTATTGAATTTTATTTTTTTGTCTGTTCTTATCTACAACCAGAATTTGAAATCTGGGCAACTTGAAATTCTGAAAGAGAAGAAAATTTCTTGGAGGATTTAATTTTAGTTCTGTTTTCAAAGGCAGATTAAAAAGTATATATGCATATTGTGATCAAATATGTAATTTGTATAAAGTGTCAGTTTAAGCGAAGTATTACTTTTCAACCATGATAAGATAAAAATAAATCTTAGCAATCTTATTTTTTATAGCTGATATATTGCAAACTACCTCTTTCTAAATTAAAGTAAAACCCAGAGCTGAAACCCAATCATTATCTTGTATTTAAATCCATTCACTGTTTTCAAATTATTTAAACTTTCTTTGATTTCCTACCGCGAGTCAAAAATGTTATTTATAAACATTTACTAACAACAGTAATAAAATACATACATTTCAATGATCTTATAAAATGATAGCCACTTAACAGTAATTGGTGATTATATGCTGCTTAGTGTAATATTTGTTGTTTTGTTTATTGGATATACCTGCTATTTATTAAAAAAAATCTCTGAGTATGGTTGTGGAAGACTTGCAAATACATTTGATCTCAGACATTTTAAAAACTATTATTATAGTAGTTATATTTTCTACAATACTAGTGTCAGTTTTTAATTTAAATAAATGGAGGGTTCCAGAGCCCGCAAGATCTTGACATTGTTGCCAGTGTTAACGTTAGACTTCATAGTGGGGTGTAATGCGGGTCAGTCATGTAACTTACTTCTTTTCTGCAGTCATATAATTCTGTGATGTGTTGATGGGTAAATTGTTGGTATTGAATAGACGGAAAGCTGCAGCACAGACTAATCAAGAGTTAAATTTATAAAACCTCACTGAAACAGCTTGGTAAACCTAATTTAGAGGTTATTCATGTGATAACCTTAGTTGTAGAGATGTGATACTATCCAGTGTTAGTTTTCCTTGGACCATTTTCCTGTCTGTCACTTGGTCTATGAAGTTCAACTTCAGGAGCGATGCTGAAGGGCTTGTAGTTATACTTGGTAATATTTTAAAAATTGCCAACTTTGTTATCATTTTTCAGGTTATAATGTGTTTTACACATTCTCCTGAATTGAAAAATGAACATTGATTTAATGAACAGATTTGTTTCTGTAGGTTTTTCATTACTATGGTAACTATTTACATGTATGTGCTTTTGATTTGAGGAATCGATGGTGCTTGTGCCCTCCTGCTGCCCCTTTCAGTGATGCTGAACTGCTCACTCCTATTATGGACCTACATCTTAACTCTGCAAAAACTAGACAATTTTCTGCTGGCTATCTCAGTGTAAGAGCTGTTTAATGCCAGAGCTGGCAGTTTAAAGGGCAATATCATGAAATTGTGAACAGTAGGTGATTACAGGGAAGCCTGACTCCTCCCTGAAGATGTGGTTCACTCCAGCTAAGCCTGTCAGTGGCAGTACGCCACAGAATTTGCACCATCTCTCAGCAGACAATCTGGTGAGCCAGTTCAGGAAGGTATTCACTTCTCTGTCGGGTGTGCGGTCAGAGCTCCTGACCTGGCTCCCTGGGTTGTCAGAAATGCGCCAGGGCTGGTAAGAAGGAGACGTAGGAGGCCCAACAGGACCATTGCTGTAGGCTGTGGCTGGCTGGTGTATAACTTCAGGTATCCATGAAAGCAGAGGGATCAGGGACAACATGATCCTTTCGGTGTGGCTTGTCTGTTTTTCCCACAGTGGTCAATTATTTTCAGTTGTCTGGGTAGTCTGTTGTCTTGGAGAGCTCACCATGCCAGTAACCTATGGTGCAATCACCACTGCTTGTGTAAGAGTGGGTATGGCTGCAGGACAGGACAAGACTGTGGAGCCCAAACTTTGACCCACTTCACGTGCTGTGGAGAAGTAAGATCTTGCCAGTGTAAAGAACTGAACTCAAGCTTAACCTGATACTCTGTTGATCCAAGAGGTTTTTAAATATGGAGTCAGAAGAGTCATGACCGCCGCTTGAGAATTCGCACTAAGTGGAATCCAGTTTAAAAATTAAATGTGGTGCAAATAGCCTGAGTTCAGGCCATGGCAAGAGTATGTGCATGGGTGGGTATATATTCTTGCCAGCCTGTGTAATATTTTAAATCTTTGAATAATCAATCGCAAAGTTCCACGCAGTGTAGTTAGCTGATAGACTTGCTTTTTTTAAATAAATGAAAGTGAAAGCACTTATTCTGTAAACTGTGTTTTCAACTGGGTCGTTAAAAATAGTTCAGTTACCATAGTGCTGAAACCCTGAAGATATTGAAAGGGAAGCCTTAAAGATGTAGTTTTATGTTTGCTAGGAAAACTTGATACTATTAACGTAAGGCTGGCAAGAGATAAATGTCTATTCATCAATATGATAGGCCAAGAGGTACCACTTTTAAACAGAAAGAGAGGAGATTTCAACTAGATATTAGGAAGAAATTCTTTACTGTGAGGGTGGTGAGACACTGGAACAGGTTGCCCAGGGAAGCTGTGGATGCCCCATCCCTGGAAGTGTTCAAGGCCAGGCTGGATGGGGCTTTGAGCAACCTGGTCTAGTGAAACGTGTCACTGCCCATGGCAGGGGGGTTGTAACTAGATGGTTTTTAAGGTCCCTTCTAACCTGAACCATTCTATTATTCTATGATCTTAATGTTTTCAGAAATGCCTATCCTTAAATATATTCCCCAAACTTAACTGAAATATCTTTTGTGCTCTATCCTTAATCTAACATCCTGCAAACCCCTCAGTATAGGACTAAAATGATGTTTACATAGTATATTAGCTCCAAATGTCAATTTCTTTCTTGTCTTGACAGCTATTCAGTCAACTGGTACTAGATCTTATGTCATGAATTGAGTATTTTTCTTTGTTTAGAGTAGATAAAGGAAAGGAAGAGAAGCAGTAACTAATAACGAGGTAACAGCACTACGCTTATGGCAGTCCAACAGCAAGATGCTACTGAAATGGTTTCTGCTTTCCATGTAGCATTGAATGTAGTGATTGTGGAGCCACAGCGTGAGTCAATTGACATGGTGCGGGGGGTCCACCTCTACCAACCTGTCCTGCAGCATCCTGATCGTTAGAGCTGTCATAAAGGGATGGAGGGGTAGGGATGCAGGAAGCCAGTGGCTTCTTTTTCAGTGCAGCTTGCACCTGCAGCAGGTTAGTTGTGGCAAAAGAAAAAAGCTATACCTTGAGTTGTGAGATGGAAAACAAGGCTCAAGCAAGCAGACACACAGCTTCCCAGCACAGTTTGTGGTGTGTGACTGCCAGTGGTAACACAAACAGGTGCTCCATGGGCAGGGTCAAGAGCCAGTGTTGCCAAGTGGTGATATGGGAAAGAAATTTTTCACTGGAGTCAGAAGATTTTTCTGCTGGATGGTCAGAGGCTGAATATTCTCATGTGTGGCAAGTCTTGCAGAAATATGCTGGTATACCCGGAGTGCCCAGAGAATGTGTCTCATGCTAGTACAGACCTCCCTCGAGAGGGAACGCTGCAAGCATGGTCCTAGAGAGCCATGCTGCAAATGTTGAGTGCCACTAAGGGATGCAACTAGCGACACACTAGCAGTTGACAGACCACATTCTTAATGGTGTAATCGATGT
Organism: Rhinoptilus africanus; assembly: GCA_013400135.1. Classification (NCBI taxonomy): domain Eukaryota; kingdom Metazoa; phylum Chordata; class Aves; order Charadriiformes; family Glareolidae; genus Rhinoptilus; species Rhinoptilus africanus. The sequence continues at coordinate 87,091 of VXBO01001318.1, read as the reverse complement.
AAAAACCTTAAGAATGATTCCCTTTCTCTTATGGGCAGCTGTTGAAGGTAATGGATAGTAACATGATAATTCTTTCTGAGAAATGCAAACATTTAAATTTCTTCTCTGAAAAGCATGGAGCTTAAAAAACCAATCCTCACACACCACCAGGCAAAAAACAAACAAACAAACAAAAAAAAAGAGCATGCACAGTATAGTTTGTGGTAGTTTATGGTAAGGAAGAATAAATAAAGAAGATAAAGCATCAGAAGGAGGAAAAACCTTCATAGGGATATGGCGATTGAAGTTCAGTCTTATCAAGAGCGTTTCTCTTTTTCTCAAAATGATACAGAAGTCTAAGTTAGTATATACAAACAGAAATAGTCCATGCCTGTGTTGTAGGTGCTATTAGCAGAGCATGATGTATATGAAAATTTTCATTTTGCCATTTGTGCAGAATTACCACTTAAATCAATTGACAGCTTTTGGTAAAATGCAAAATAGTTCTACATGTTAATTAGCTATTTGTTGAAGATAAAATGTTTTAATATATTTTACAACTCTGAAGGGAACAATGAATTGATGTTAATATTGATATTTTTGCTTTTTCAGTGTTGTTGCCATCTTATGTGGTATATGTAGCTGTAATGTCACTCAGTGTTTTGAGGATTGTTCTGAATTTTCTGCTTCACCTTTCTGTATCCTCTTTTTTTTTCTTTTTCACCACAGCATGATTTAGCAGTGAGGCTGCTGAATTCATTATCAGAAAACCTTTTCTCTGACCTTATGCTTCTGCTGATGTTCTGTATGATCTTACCTAGGTCATTTTTCCTTTCTGTACCTTGGTTTCCTTATTTGCCATTTATTGAAGTGCTTTAAATTCTCTGAATGTCAAACATTATTCTTTATTAGGAAAATGAACCAGCTTTTTTGGTTAATATTTGCATAAAATATATAAATTTGTGATGGTGCGTTATTGGTTTATACCAGTTTAGTAGAGGTAACAAGCGTGATGGCTTTGTGTCAACATTTCAAAGTAAAAATGAGTGTTCATAATACAGAAGCTATTAGCTACTCAGATAAGTATTAGCAGTTTAAATAGGTAATTTTAAAACCTTTATCTGTCTTTACCTAGCTTGAAAAGTAATACAGTGAGATTCTTAGAGGACCATAAATTGGCATAGTTTAAATGCCATTGCTCTTAATTTTATATACTGATACTATTAAACCATGAAATGTATGTGCTCAGGAATTGGTCTGCTGTTTACTGTATGGTACTGGATTGTACCTGACATTACCACCATTGTCTGTAGTATGCCTGTGCTGTGAGAAAAGAGAATTATTGAATTTTTTAAGTAATGGATTATATAAATGAATTAATATAGCTGTTCCTGTGCTTGGTTGTTTGAACAAAGAAAACCCTCAATTCTGAACAGGAAAATATTTTCAACAATCCCTGCATGGAAGGCTCAAGATTATTCTTTTTGTTCTTTCTGGTTGAACTGGCATGTTTATCAGAGAGTCACAGGCTACAATCTAAGCCGTTTTTTGGGGGGTGGGATTTTGGTTGTTGTTGGGTTTTTAGTTTGGGGATTTTTTGAGGGGGTGAGGAGCAGTGGTGATGGTTCTACATTTTGAATACTTTGGAACATGGTTTGGTATTTTCTGCCTCATAGGTAAAATATTTCTTTTCTAATAAAACTGAAGGATTTTCATCTGAAAGTGGTGCTGAGATTAGATCAGATTTCTGAGACATTTCTGAGACAGAATTAATCTATTATTACAGAAAAATAATAGTAGCTGTCTAAAGATAGAGCTTATTCTAAGATTACTGTGTATGTGGTTTTTGATGGTTAATTTTAAAAACTTTTCATTGGTGAATAAGCTGATTTTGTAGCAAAACAAAAACAAAAAACCAGCAATTTTTTCTTCAGTAAGAGCAGTGCATGTGCAGAAATTTTGCATTATTCCCCCAAAAGCTCCATTGACATCTGAGACACCCGTCCCTTGATTTAGCATGAATCACAGCTACAAGCACGTGTGGACAATTATATAATGTTGTTTAGCAGAGTTGCATTTCTGTGTGGTGTTATTAAACTGAAGGTTTATGGGACCACAGCATGGAATCGTGATGCAGCTCGTTCTGCTTTAGCATGTTGTGACAGGATTAACTTCTACTGTAGTCGATGCTATTTTGATTAATGCATCACAAAATATGGGCCAGCTGGACAGCAAACTACCCCATGAGCCTTATGATGTTTCCAAATTCATCATTCTTGGTGTGTAATGTATCTCATTTTCCCTGTGGGCTGCCATAACCTACTATTCCATAGCAAGGTCGAGCTTCTAAAATATCAGTCTTTAATGAAAAAGTGAAATATAACTCAAAAAGACAGAATTTTCTTGCAGCCAGTGAGCCCTACTGTCTTTTGTTGTGGATGATCAGTCAATTGGCTTGCACTTTTGCATGCTGCTCTTCTGTTGGATTTGATTTAAAAGTGTGCCATTTTCTTTCTGTAATCTACCAGCAAAATAACCTGGCATGTTAATTAAGTACTTTCTGATGGCAGATAGTCATGTTTCTGGTTACTTTTTAACGATTTCAGGACACTTAAGTTTAATTTTGCAAGCCGTTTTGGTGGTGATATTTTGGGCTTCTTTTTCCTCTCCAGGTCCCATCAGATTGCACCTTCCTTGACTGGTTCATACTACTATTGCTCCAGTGAGAAGCAAACACTGTAAAACTAAAAGCCTGCACTTACATCTTATTGCCTGCTTCCTTTCAAGAAAGAAATTATATCTCTGTTATATAGAGAACAGTTGAGGATTTGGTCCCAAGGAAAATATGGTTTATTATGAGAAAAAAAAAATCTGCATATTTCAAAAATATTTTTTGTAACAGACAGTTTACTGAGAATTCTACCATTTCTTTGAAATACGATCCCCAAAAATGTGTCCTGTTTCATTTCCTAGTTTACTGTAGCTTTTGCAAGGACCTTTACCTTTGCAGATCCCATGGTGGAGAACATGAGTTACAGCGTGAAAGCGAGTTGCAAGCTGCAAGCAAACCATTTTGATGAGGCAGCAGATTGTTAAAATTGTGAGAAATTCTCAGGAATTTGTTTGTCTCTAGTCTCCCCTATTAACAGTTCTAGAAATGGTGATACCCCAAACCAGCCTGGGCTGTTTTACATGTCTTGTGTCTCTCCTGCTGTACTCAGTAGTGGAAGATTGGTAAGTACCGTACTGGTTAGTCCTTTGTGGGTGTGATCAAGTCTGGGATTTCAATTTTAACTTAATTGCTAAAATTGTCTTTTCTTGTACAAAAAATGGAGGGTTTTTTGAAAAAGCATTGCCATCTTAAGTCATTGCCTACCAAAAGTCTAATTCTGTTATTAAAGAATGTGAGAAAATTAATGTGCTGACATGAGTGCAAGCTTCAACAATAAGTGGTACATAACTCATTTCTATATTATCTCTGCAGTAGTATTAATTCCTATAAAAAGTTTTGGATTATTTTCTCTGTTGATTTTCAGTGTTACTAAGAGTGGCTGAAAATACAGACAGAAATGTGGTTTTGTGGTTAATTATTTGGAAGAGACAAGGTAAAATAGTAGCAGTTGACTTTATATTGATAGTATAAGATTTGTAGAAAAACGGATAGATTTCATGGTAATCTTTCAAGTTTGTACATCTAAAAACACACTCTAAATTTATGCCAGGATACTGCCTCATTAATGTTTAATAGAGAAATAAATCTAGGTATCATCAGCATAACAATGCTATAATCTTTGGATCTGAGTAATGTGTCTCGTGTGGGTGGGCATGAATGGCAAGTAAGATGGGATAAAATATGCAGCTTTATGTAAGGCACTGTGGGGGATTGGTGAAGATCTGGATGCTATTCCTGAAACACAGGATAGTAATGGCCTATAAAATCAGAGTTACACCATAAAAGAGACAGCAATATTAACATAAACTAAAAGTAAAGCAATTTTTACTTTTGGTTTTAAAAAAAAAAAGTACAATAAAACCCCACTATAAACAGACAACAACATAAACTTAGAATTGTTTTCTGTGCTACAGTAACTTGTTTACTTAGATCCAGTAACTCATATTCTGTAAAGAACAAACCCAAACATTTAACTGATTAACCATATTGAAAAGATATCAATTTTGGTTCATGTTTATTGGTATTTGGCCTATAGATTGTATGGCAATATATAGACAGCCTGTCTGTATGTCACAATAGTTCAGTTCGTTCACAGAAAGAAATACCACTGGAATCCTGCTCAATAGGGCAGCATAAGCAGCAGCAGGGTTTTTATTGAGGTTTCATTAGTTGATGATACCAATGCAAATTTCTGGTAGTGATGGGAATTTGACAGCTAAACTACTGGTCTGTGCTGTCTGGTTTTTGTTTGAAAGTACCCTGTGAGTCTTGAGACAGCCCAGAGACTGATATTCACAAGAGAGTGATGAGTAAGTTAGAGGTGAACTAGAGCAGCCAGTGTTTTTCTAAACTATTTCCTTTAGGCAGCTTGTGAAATACTACTGAATTTTGTAGGGACACTTTTCAACATATTCTCTGCTATAAAACAAATAGCAATCTCTGCTATCGAGCATCACCTTACTTTTCAGTTTTTGGAATTGCATTTTCGGATTTTGCAGGTTTTAATATTTAGGAGGTGGGGTGGTTAGCTATCAGTTTCATTTTCAGTCTTAGATCTTTCAGTGCATTGTTAATGCTACTTTGCATTTATATAGAAACATAAATCTAATGTCTTTTATACAATGTAAAGTTTGGCTTATGTCCCTTAGAGGTACTAAGTAGCATTTTTTTCATTCTCTTTTTGGTAATTCTTATCAACATAGGCCCACTTTTTCTTTTCTTTTCATCTGTGTAGCACTTAACTATCTTCCCACATTTTGCATCATTTGCAGATTTAATTAATGGCTTCTTCATTTTACGACTGCTTGTAGAAGTCTGATGAAATTTTAACACTCATCCATCCGCTACTGGAGTAGGCTTTACATCTACACTAGATGGAAATTCTGTTATGATCAATTTTACTTATGGTTTGTCACTGGTTGATTCATCTAGTGATACTTTCAAGCCAAGTTAGTTTAATTTTGTTGTTAAACTTCCTGACATGAGTCACATTGTATTGCTTATTAAAAGTAATAAAATGTCTCAGATGAAGAACATGTGTAGTTGCAGAGATTTTTACATCTTTTTAAATTACTTGTGAAAATGAAACATTTTACAAGCATACAGTTAGACAGAAAGCAATTAGGAAAATCTGTTTTTGAAGACAGAAGTCTTCAAACAAATTCAAAGGTCCAGTGACCCTGAACACTTACTTAGGAGTATTCGAAGTGTATATCTCAATTTATCCCTTTTAAATGTACCATGATTAAAAGCAGAGTTGTCTTCTGTAATAAATGGCAGAAGTAGTTCTGGAGAAAGAAGAGCGTATGTTTCTTGACTGTCTATGAAGGCTTTATATATTTATAAATTATATTTACATTTATATACTTTTTAAGCCTTTTGTGGTTGTCATTAACTCAAAAGTTTCAAGTGATGAGAAGACTTAATGGCCTTAGTTGGTTTATTTTTAATTTGATGCATAAAGAGATTAAATTCAATTAATTAATATAATAGACAAGTGGACTTTTGTTTGGCCATGTGTAAAATTTTCCAGTCTCTTTTTGCTGTCCTAACAATAATAACCCAAGTATTTAACTAAGAAAATACAGGAAGATGAAGAACATCACTCAAATGCTCATTTTCTCTAAGTATTGTGCCTTGATGCAACCTAATCAATGAAGTACACAGAATTTGGGGGGCTTTTTTTCTCCTCTGAATAAAATAAATCTGAGTTATTAAAACAAACAGGACATGTTGATACTGCACCTAGGTATAGATCCTCTATTTAGTTATGACGATAACTAAATGGCTGGCTCGTCTTAAGAGCTGCCGCTTTCTAAATTTAAAACAGTTAGCAGTATTTCTCCATCTTGTAGTTAAATGTTTGTCTTTCTCTAACATATTTGATTATTCAGTTACCTATGTAAGAAAACTTAAATGAGTTGAGGGTGTATACGTATTCTCACTCATTACTGTAAGTCCTTAAGAAGCCCAGAGAGGTAGGAGAGGTCTCTGAAAAACAAGGTCTGTAATTCAATAACATATTTAATATATTTGTAAGCTGTCCTCATTTGACAGAAACATAAGCCAGACAGAAGTGCACACGCTCTTTGGAATATTGTTGAGTTGGATTGTAGACACTAAACTGTCCATCCTAAGGCAAGACAGGAAATTTATAGCAGAGGTGGAAACGTAGCCAAAATACTTTAAAATGTTATCCTGGCTCTTAGGACATAACCAGCTTCCATCCCATTTACTTAACCAAGATGCACTATCCAAAGAAGAGAAAAGATCTATTTTTAAATTTTCTTTCAGGCACTACATCTTTTTACCTTCTGTTTTCATACTGTGAACTTCTGTACCCAAACAAAGTTGGAGTTGAAATATGTAGCTTTGACCATATTGTGCTTATAGTTCTGCACCAGTACTAGATTATTTGGGATTTACCAGTGAAGAAATTTCGTGAATTACACACACTTTTCTTAATGCACTTACTCTCTTCAATATATTGAGACAGTAATAGCTATTTAGACACTCACTCTAGAACCACTGTGTCCTCCTGGATTTACAGTCTGTAAGTGTAAAGCCTTGCTAGTACGATACAATATTTGCAGCACTGTAATCTCAGGGTATATGACTTTTAAAAATTCAAGTCACTTAAAAAAAAAAAAAAAAAACCAAACAACCAGCAAAAAACATAGTGACTGGTCAAAATTCGTAATTTTGCACCTGACTTTGTAAGAATTTAAAACTTTGTAAGTAGTTTCTGAGTTAATACCTATCATAAAGTTTTAGAGGCTATTAAACAGATTTAGACTCTCCTGTTTGAAGTTAGAAGCCATGTTTTTGCACACCATTAGCTGGAAGGTATGTGTAATAAAAAGTATAGTTTATTGCGCAATAATAATAAAAGTAGAAGATATTTATTTTAGTTTTCTGGAAAAAGTGTTCAAGCATGTGTTCGGCTTGTAGCCAGAGCTCAGCTCGTATGAACCTGATCTCTGATCAGGGTCCCTTCCCAGTGCTGTTGCTGTTTCTAGGATTTCCTTGTCATGTCTTTTCCTCGGGGAGGGATGACCTAGGTTTGTCATCACGGTGCGTCCACAAAAGCCCACATCATGAAGGGCCTGTTGCAATTCTACACATCACCTTCTAGTGGACTAGGAAGCATCCTGTGATACAGAGTTATGGCGCAGCCTTTTAGTATGGTGCATTTTGCATCCAAACAGCATTCTCTCTCATAATAAAAAGGTATAATTGCATGTCCACATGTGTTCTTTTAAAGTACTGTGAAATATGCTGGCAGTGGTGTGTCAAGCATAAGAACTCATGAAAATGGCATTCCTTCAGCAAGTTTTTGGAAAGGGGTCTTTGTTTCATTCTGGTTTGTCCCATTTCATGAATAGATTTCAAAGGACAAAAGCAGAATAAAATGCAAAGTAACCACTGGAGAAAGGTTTGAAATTAACTGAAAGGTTTTTTGTTTTGTTGGAGGAAAGAGTGGTTCTGCTTTAATATTTGCATTTGAGCTACAAATTCTTTAGCAACTACAAAATAGCTTACAAAAAATTACCACACACAGGCACCTCTTATAGAGATCATTTATTTATTTATTTACATGCTTTTCACTACAGAAACCACATTTAGCAGTGTAATAGTATAAAATCTTTTTTATTTGTTTGCGTTCTCCATGCATGTGAATAGTTCTCTGATTATTTATATGTGCACAGAAAATGAAGGCAGAAAGTCCAATCCTGGTGAATGTAATGTATATTGTCTCCCAAAAGATCTGAAAATTACGTTCTTGGGAACAATAGAGTTTGTTCTAGCAGGAATGCTTTTAAAGTGTCACAGCAAATCATTTAAGCACCTAAGAGTCTTTAATACACGTTATTAATGTGTTAGAAACAATTATGAGATTAAGCAATAGGAAGATGATAAAGATCCAGACACAATAGTAACTCAGGGCAAGACTTACTTTACAGTTATTTTAGAACAGAAAAAATTGAAATGGAGTATTTTTAAAAGCAGAGAGACTTAATTACTTGAATTGTGTGCCATGCAACTAAAGGAATGATCAGATGATTAGTATGTTTTGCAGGAAGGCTGAGCATGTGTTTGCATAACTTGTTTTATTTTGGAATTTATTGATGAACAGGATTAAAAGAACTATTTATTCTTTCCATTCACTTTCTCCAGATTCTTTTTTTTTCCCAGCTCATATAGTGCTAGCAGATGAACCCTCTATCCAGTGCTCCTTTTTACCCTACTATATATACTGCAATGTTGTTATAATTTAATGTGGTTGTTGGGTGGCAGGATGTTTATAAAATTTATGCTTGAGCTGTAAACATGGGAAAATAATGTACAAGCAGTGGCGATGGAGAAGGGCTGAATTTTACAAATCAAGAGCATGGAAGTGATAATTAAAACTCTGAACAGGGAAAAGAACTGAAGAGCAGGAGGTCAGATATAAATCTGTGTTGCTCTGTTTGACAGCAATGTGGTGCCAGCATCTGCCAGGTAATGCTCCATTGCTGACGGCAAGGGAAGGACAAGGACAGAAGAGTATGGAGAACCATAAAGCTGTCTTCACTTGAAGGGATGTGAACAAAGTTCCTTTTTTTTTTTTTGATTACACGAGACTTTCCAATAGGAGATTTTTTTAATCTGGTCGGTTTTGCTCAAACTTGGCCTGTCTGCCCCCTAGTGTCAGCTTGCTTCTGTTGAGGGGGGGCTGTGGGTGTATATGTGCACATGTGCCTGTGCGTATAGCCATCCTGTTGGGACAGCGGGGAGGTCTGTCTGCAAAAAATTTTGTCCATAAGCACATGAATATTACCTGTATCATTAATACTGTGTGTTTGTACAGAACTGCATCACCCAAAGTTGAAAATTATAGTTTACAAGGTCAATGAGGCAATTATTTCATTTCAGAACTGTTTCAAAATAAAATGGCATATAGTAGTTGTGAGCTAGCAAGCATTATTTTTATTCTCAAGTTGTATTACAACATGGAAATAAAAATAAACCTCAGTCTCAAAGAGGGAGCGCTTCACATGCTAGTACTTGTCAACCTTGTTCTTCATGAAGATGGCAGTGTAAACTGCTGTGTAAGCATTATTCTTTGGAAACCACATCGTACTTTTGCATCTTATTTATCCCCATTTGAGGACTGAAGCCTCAAATCTATATGCATGAATGATGTGATTTCATTAACTGAATACTTTATTTTTATTAAATAATGCTGTATTAACATGACAGGTTACACGGCACATCATTGGATTGAATTAATACTTGACACATCTAAGAAAGGTGTCGAAAACAGGTATCTATTCTCAGAGGTTTGTAGCCGAGGTAATACCATTCAGAAAAGCATTAAAGTATTAGTTTGAGTGACTTGAAGAATCCTTTCCTAATCCTATTCTTAAGTAAGGCAAGTTTGTGTTTAACCACGAAAATTATTTTATACATTTATTTGAATTTTTACATTTTCCATTCAAGTAGAAGACAAAAAATTCCTTTTTCTAGTATTTTAAGATATTTTGTCAATTCTGATAGTTTACGGGCCTGGAGGAGGAAATTGCTTGTAACAGGTGTCTCCAAATAACATGAAACAAAACATAGAGGGGATTTCCAAAGCCTAAGGGTTAGATGAAAGGAAATTTGTGAATATGAAACAGAGAAACATTATTACAGATGAGTAAATAGTGGTAGAGATAAAGTAAATTACTCATCCTAGATCAATGACAGATGAAGAGGGTTTTTTATTTCTAAGAAGTTCTTATCTGTAGCCTACATGTTGTGTGATGTTCTCTACTTCTCATCCTATAATCAAAATAGTCTTTCATAAGCATGTATGGAAGCTTAATGAAAGTTATATACATTTAATTTTATCTGATGGAGAAATCAGGATTCTTTAGAAAAGGAACATTTATTGTAAATTACTGATGAGGTTGGCAGTGAGTCAGATTACTACTTAGAGAACATGATCCATACTCAGAGCTTTTTAAAAAAGCATGAAAAAGAGATGTTTAGCTATCTGTGAAACAAAGGCTGTGTTACTATAATTTGAGTAACTTCAACACTTGCTTTGATTTTCTTTGATAACATACACTTAAACTACTTGCGATTGATTTTGTGTAACATGGCTAAATCTTTTCTAACTGATGTTCTTTTTTTTTTTCTCATTAAAAATACAAGTCATGTTGTGCCAAGCTAAATAATGATTGTGGCACACATCAGAAATAATTTCAAATTAAAAATAGAAGATTTTTTTGGCCTTTTTTTCAGAGCCTAACTGTGCAGAAGAGGGTAATCCCATCTGTATTACTCAATCTTCATAAGTGAAGATAAAACTCTTGTCAGATCATGAATCTATTCATGAGCCATGTCTATTTTTAGTGTAGAATGCTGCCCTCTATATTTTTTTTCACACAGTCTCTTTTTTGTTTTAAATTAAAATGCTGTCGTAATATAACCAGATACCATCTCTTGTACCACTGTCCCACAGGAAATTTTGCCACTAAAAAATAGCATTGGTGTGAAGTAATTCAGAAGAACTAGATGAACATTTATATATTAGTCAAAGCAGACTGTTAAAGAAAGAGTGATATACATGTTAGAGGAAGAATTTTATTAGACTTCCTTTTCAATATACATATGCAGTTGTGAATTTTAAGAAATATTTTTTCTCTCAACTAAATGAGGTCTCACTCATTGGTGGAGATATAAAGTATGCTACATAGACATTTTTGACCTTGTATTCTGTTCATGGAAAAAATTCTAATGAATGGACTTCATACTAATTCTTTGAATTCGTTTTGTATCAATGGATGTCTGCTTTAGAAAAGGATTGCTGGAGCTGTAAAACTGAGGCACCAGTTGTGGCATCTCGTTGTACCATTCAAGCTTTTTTTTTGTTTATAGCTGCAACATGTTCTCTTATGAAGTTGCTGATGGTATTGAATTTTACAGTGGCTTTATATGAGGGTAATTGACCCCAGTAAGGTCATGAGGCTAAAGCACACCTGTATTACAAACGCACACAGTGAGTCACTAATACACAAGTATTCCTAAAAGTCTTCATCTTCTGAGCAGAAGGTGTTTAAGTGTTTATGTAGTAAAATTAGGTAGAGTAGTTCACTTATGGATTGATAGAGAGTTTTTTAATTAGTTCTGGCAAAATCCTAGGACAATAAGGAAGGTTAAATTGTCTGACTTTTTGCCAGCCAGGTGAATGAATGCTGCTTCTGTGCCTGACAGAGAAGTTCTGAAGAGAGTGTTGTTCCAGGTCTTTCCTCAAGGAACTCAGCAATGAGTTAAGAGAAACGATGTTTCCCCTGTTTTGTCTATTGCATATTGTATCAAGGAAATCATACAAACCAAAGATGGGGGGTGTGGGGTGTGAGTTTGAGATCCAGTGGTGGTCAAATATTTGTTCTGTTGGATACTCTAATTGCATGAGCATCAGAGCAAGAAAGAGCCTTGGAGGGAACATCAAAGGTGAGCTGTCAGGGTGGTGTCACAGTGAAGATGACTTGGGGTGCTCATGGCTCTCAAGGCAAGAATGAATTTAGATGTTGGTTCGGATTTTTGAGGCCTGATTCTTTTCTGTACTATGACTTGTTTTTTGCACTATGCTAACACATTTTAAGATGTTACCTCTTGCATGTGAGGGAAGTATCAGTGAGAGAATGTATAAAAGGATGAGGGCTAGGAATTCAAATTCAAGGCTGAAGGATCCATTAATGCGACTCAGAATTTCATTGTGGACTTAAATTAAAGACAATTCGTATTTTTCTATCGCTGAACAAAGGAATATAGATTGGTTACTTTTAAATTGGATTTAACAATTAGAGCTGCTGAATTGTTGGAAAAGAACATGGGGAAAGTACCTTTCAGATGTGTTTGCAGTTATCTCTAAAAGAAGGAATTTGTCTTTCAGCACTCTACAGTTCACCTCATCAGTTTTCACTGTTAAGGTCCATGTACTATCTATCCACTTGATGTTGTTCTGGCTTCTGGGTCCAGAGATCCCTAGAATCACTGAAAAAAAAAAACTTAGGAAGGAACCTGTGAAGGTCACCTAATTGTTGGTGACTTGTAGATCCAAGTAGAACTGGAAAGCTGATTGCTACTGCTCTGCATAGGCAGGTTGCTTTTCTGTTGCTGTAAATTTAGCTTTCTAATTTCTTATGTCAGCTGTATTTTCCTCTCATGTAGAATGAATCCATTTGTTGTTCAATGTATTTTTAATTTATTTACGTATAACTTACTGAAACACACATAAATATTCTGCTTCAATAATCTTAATAGTCCTATCAAAGAGGACTTTAAAGCTATTGCATATTTTTGCATTATATAAGAGAAAACTATTCACAACTAGAGAAAAAAGGAAAGAAACCCTATGTTTCCAGTTCTCAGAAATACTTTACTCAAAATAGGATGTGCTTTCCCAACTTTTACTCCAAAAGTCCTGCTTTTACATTGAGTGACTTAGGCAAATTTGACTATGATTTTGTAACCTGTTGGGTTACAAACCCACATGCAAATGGGTATTCGCATGTGTTGTGTATGCTTGTTACTTGTTGCCTGAGCAGGAAGGGATATAATCCAAGAATAACAGGAAAATACAGGAGAGCTCTCTAACGCTTCTATTTCCATCTGTATTTTTACCAAGCCAGCTAGCTGTATTTCTACAATGGCTTTGAAGATGTGTGTCTCTGTAATTCTCAGTAAATGATCAAAATGATGCTGGTATCAGTGTTTAACTGGTCCAAGGTTTGGCTGTAAGAAAGAAGTAGTAGAACAAACGGATATAGCAATTATAGATCTGACTATCAGCATTTCTTTTTGCTGGCTGTTACATTGATACTTTTAGAAATGCTGCCATGTCCTTATTTTCTTCGTGGTATTTTATAAAGGTTGCTATAAAACAAAAACAGCTGAGTTGTTTTTTTCATGTATACAAGATTGTTTTTATTTTGTGCAAAGCTTGGAAAGAGAGGGGACACTACATATGCTTTTATGTTTTAAATTCCTAGGACACATAGCATGAGAGTATTTAGTGTAGATTGGCCTCTCAGAAATAAAACGCTATCCATTTATGGTTAATTTTTTTTTTTATTTATTTATTTTACAATTGGAGTCAGAATCCACAGTATTTGTTTCTTCTTACTTTGACAAATTAAGTGATTTAATCATACTTTCTCATGAATGAAACATGTATTTTTATCAACGTTCTGTATGAGGATGTTATCTGGTATTTTTCTCAAACTTAGATCATTTAAAGGATGGCAGCTTTCTTTTACTAGCCAACGATAGAGTTGATCTAGTGCAAATGTTAGAGAAGTGCAAGTTCCTTCTGTTGATTCCAGTGATCAACTCTTGCAAAGATAGGGGGCCTAGGGGATGGAGAAGGGTTTGTGTGGTAGAGAAAGAGAGAAGAGTAAAATTACAAAGATTACACTCCAAGAAATTTTTAAAAATTACATAAAGCGTACTGTCAAACACTTGACTGTCACTTATTTGTGGTAGCCTAAATTCTGGAGAATTTCTCTTGTATTCTGCGACCAGGAAGGTCCTGTATGTTTTTAAGCTGAAAACAGGATTTTATTTTTTTTAAATGAAGCAAGAAGTTGTAGTTTTTGTGAACTTTGTAAACACAGAATTTGAGAAGTGTAGGAAACATATTTTTCAAGAGTTGCAAGCATCTGACTCAATACAATATTTTTTCTATTGCATTTGTTCTTGGATGAAAATACAGAATGGTGTAACAGTGCAGCCAGAATGGCCTATATTTATATAAAATTATAAGCAGTAGACTATTACAAAGCTCTTGCAGGAGGAGAAGACAACTAGAACTGAAGACTTCTCATGTCATTATGCAAGAAGTCCCTAGGTATGGAGGGCGCCATGGGCTGCAACATGTTGTTTTGACATGACAGCTACCAGGTGTTCAATTTTCATTTGTTTTCATAGAAAAAAAAAAAAATCAGTGGGTTTATCACAAATGAATCAGAACTTATGCTGCCAGCATAAAATTTATGATCAGAAAAGTAAATCCCAGATGCTGTGTAGCTAAGGGTTAGCTAATTTCCTTCAGTATGGAGGGAATATAACATAGGTTGAAAATTTTTCTTTTTTCAATAAAAGTCTGTTGCATCTGCTCACTAGTAACAGAGAAATTCAGCTAAGTTCCTGAAACTGAAGAGATTCAGTTAACTTAAAAATAAGAAATAGAATGTACTTTAAATATAAATACAATATATTCATGAAATAGTTGCCTAATACAATATTTTAAGTATGTAAGATGTGGATTTTTTTTTTTCTGAGTCAACCTTTGTGTGCTTCCTCTAACAAGTAAATAATTTAATGCTTCTTTTGTTCCCTAATTTTGTTGCAAGTGTACAGGCAGAGTTTTTACTGTCTTTTAATAAGCTTCATACATAGAGAAGCTGTGTCATATACTGGTATTTATTTTTTTAAATGATTACGAGAAAATGAATACTAACATATAACCGATTATTGAATGTCTCATTATAGTACAATGTCTGTCTTGTATGTATATTCACATCTATATTGTACTTTACTTTTCATGGATGTTGGAGAGGAAAAATTGGATTACTTTATTTGAAACTAAACTCGCTATATTAGTGTCTTGTTTTAAAGTTACCTGCTTTATGCAAACTCCATAGTATAGTTCTTCTAGAATCTATTTAATGTTGTGCATTATTTCCTCTTCTGGAAACCATGCACACCTACACAGGTATTTCTCATAAAATTGTGTTTGTTAGTTGATAAGCTTGTGATTATAAAACTTCCTTGAGGCTTTTTTGACTTTCAGCTGCATAAATTGCGGGTTGTTTTCTATCCTGGACTTTGATTTTAGCATGTGAACTAGGCTGTTTGTTTCTACTGGAGGAATTCTAAAATGCTAATGCAGGCTGCCACAGCTTCTCCCCACCCTTCTCCTCTAGGCCAGTGCATACAATGATTTTTCTGTGTGGTTCCAGCTTCAAAAATGATTCTCCTGAGCATTTCAGGTTCTTGGATTACTGTATTTTAAAGGCGAGCATCATTCTTCTTTAGTTTACACCGGTTCCATGCTGTTGTGAGTTCATTAACTTTGATGAAGACCTAACAGCCCATAGTTGTTACACCATGAGGTATTGGGCTACTGTAGGTTTTTTACATGATATGCTATTATAATAGTTTGTGGTGCAGAAATCTTGGAATTTTCAGTTAATTGCTAGGTTATGAGATTGGGGTGCATGTGAGACAAAACATGCTGATAACAAATTGCATGTGTAAATCGCACCTGCATTTATGTACTTGTGACTTCTGGAAGAACATGGTGCACACCTGCCAGGCTCTGCTCCTGTTGTCCCTTCAAATAACTCTTTTTTAGTTTTGTTTTTTTCCCTCCTGCCTGTGTGGTGCAGAATCTACCCAAACCACCCTCTCCTGGTACTTGCAACTAAGCAAGTGCCATCCACCTGACAAAATTTGACCCTGGTCCATCAGATTCTTTAGCAGAGAAACATTTGTCTGTGCAAACAGCTTCATTTTAAGACTATGGGAATGGCTGCATAAATACAATTGTTTGTATTTGTTTGTATAAAAGCTTTGTGTAGAGCTGTAGCAGCAACCTGTGTAACCCTCGTCTTGTTTAAAAGTACTGGAGTTTTTCTGTTGGAGCCTGCTATCTGTAAATTAAGTGAAAATCACAACTCTGTGGCCAGATCTGTTGTTTTGTTCATCCAAAAGCAATAATTAACACATGGAGATGAGTGGTTTGCTGTCAAAACAAAAGCTGCTTTAAGTCATAATTTTTGGTTATTGCTTTTTGTTGCTGACAAGGACCTAAAGAGTTACTTACCTAGACACTTCTGGGACCTTTTTCTGTTGTGCTTTGTAACAATGATGATACAAACATGCATGAAGCTAATCAAGCTATTGTCGAGGGTTGTACTGGAGGTGATAGTCTTGCAGGCCTAGCAGGGTAGTGATGGCAGTGTGTAATTATCAGGAGATTCATCCATGTTCTGATGAGCTTGTTGGCTTTCCCAGGGTTGAGAGGCAGGAGCCGGCTCGTTCATGGCCCCTGTCACCACCTCGGACACATCTGAAGAGGCAGGCGGTGTTCCTGTGTCTTCCCTGTATTCTGATTTTTGTGGACTCATACTTTGTTTCCACCACGAGCAATTGCCAGAGTATCTCCTCGTGATTGTTGGTAATTGTCTGACTCTAACAAGAATTTTAATAAAGGATGTTGATTAGAATTATGATCCCCTAATACCATTTTTATTCAAATTTATTGCAATAATTACCATGTGATTAATAAAATATTTCAGTGCATTCATTGAAATCACCACTCTGCTATCACACAGTACAGTAGTTAAACACAGTAAATACTTCTAATTAATTAGTAATTGAATGATGTGCATTAATTTTTATTGCATCACCCATAGGATGTTTTAATAGTTTGGTTGGCTATTAGCTGCTGTGAAATATATGAGAAGAGTTAAGTTATATAATTATCAGAGTTCAGGCATTTTACTGGAAAGACTTTGACCAACGGTTTCAAACAGACCAAATCCTCCTCTACTGTACTTGACCTATATTAAAAGTATTCTAGGACAGGCTCTCCTAAAATTAAGTTAGAAAACTAATTATTTTGTAGGTAATAATCACTTCAGCTGTATGTAAATATTTTGTTGTTAAATGGAGTCTCACTTTTAAAACCTGTGTTTGAAGTTGACCAAAGCTACAAAAAATACTTCCTGAGTGGTCAGGTATATGGGGGTGTTTGTGAGCAAGCATCCTCAGACATTGAACTGAGATGCACACTGCAGAAAGTATATGTAATCTGAGGTATTTATGACAACTCTTCTGAGTTTTTTCTGGTTATTAAAGCAAAACCATATTCAGCTAGTTTAAAAAGAACAATTTGCAGAGCAATTTGGGTTTTTTCCCCGCTCTTATGGCCAGATGAGTTCTTGAACTGCTGTCATGCTCCTATTTTTATGCAAATAGAACAAAATTCTAACCTGATGCCTTGTAGCTGTGTAGATACATAAACAGGATTGGAAACTTCTATAGGATTGATGATGGTTTCTCGGATACTGTTTAAAATTCTTTACTACTACCTAATTTTACAAAATATGGAAAATAAAATGGTGTCCTGAGTTGAACATGCCCAAATCAGCAGTTTGAAGCTATTCTCTGACTTCTTACGTAATAAGAAATAGTGATCCTTTCACTAATTCCCAGTGGAATATTTTCATTACCTCAACTTACCTAAACATAAATTAAAATTCAAATTTTTAATACCTAAAATACCTTTTATGTACTTTAAAAATAAACAGACACATTTATGGTTCTGTAAAGTATGTGCTCTATGTGGAATAGCAAATAATTGGGACCATTAGGACCAATAAGTAATGGACTTAGGAAGGATGAGTTTGTTATGGATAGATTGCCATCTGTTGATAATGCAGCAGCCAACAGTTTATACTAAAGAACTTTTCTATTGCAGCATCATAATTTTTAGTGCATTTCACTCTCTTCCCCTGCCTCCCTGGGCATAGGCTAGTTTGGTTTTTTTTATTACATGTAGAATTTAAAAGAAATCCAGTTTTTAAAATCTCTTAGAACTTTTTAGGTCCAGAAGGATCACATGAAAGGATGGGTGATGGGCTTTTCTTTTATAAGTTCATTGTTTGTCTCCAGAGACTTGAAATTTTTTGTATTAAGAGGAAGATTAGAAAACAACCATATCAGTATCATAATAGTGTCATATGCTTATTTCCAGAATTCGTTCCTGTACCTCAGTGGTTGCAACAGACAAAGGGGTTTGGGGAGGGATTTTTTTGGGGTGTGATTGATTTGTTTATATCCCAAAATTTTCAGTGATGTTAGATTATTATAGTGAAATTACAGATATTTGGGCGTATTATTAGCATTGACAAAACCCTTATGTCTTGTACCCCAACTGGAATAAGAAGTTAGTGGACTATGTTTAAAAAGAAAATAAAATTGCTCTCCCTACTCTAGAAAAGGTCTTTGGAAAACTTTTACTTTTGGTTCTGGTGTGCTTAGTTGAATATGTCATAGAATTCATCTGAGATTTTGTGTATTTGATGAATTTTGATGCTGCACTAACACAAGCAGGACAGCTGAAAGATGGTGGGCAGTGCTCTTACTCACAAAAACAGTTTGTCTAAACTGTAAACAGCAGCAGCAGGAACCAGTAAGTCCACTTTCAACTGTGGACTGTTACTGCATTTTGCTATACCAGTGGGGTTGAGTGGCAGGGGGACAACTCAGAAGCTAAGACATCAGAGCACCGATTTACATTTGAGAAACAGCAGGGAAGGGTCTCTTTTGACCATTTGTCCTTTCACCTTTCCCATTATCTTCTACATAAAACAGAAAAATTAGGACAGCTGGTTGCTGTGAGAATCCCCAGTCATCAGTTTCCAGCTTGGTAATACATCAAAGCAACTCCATCTCTCTATCTCTGATTTTTCACAAGCAAATATTTGAGGAATATTTTTAAAAGGCACATATTAACACAAAAATGAAAAAGAAAAAAGGAGTAACTAATATCTATCTTTATAGATACTCTGATACTTACACTTTCTGGAGATGAAAAGGAGAGTAAAAACAGTGGTGAAAGCAGAGAAAGGAATTAGCTTTGAATTACTTACTTTAAAAAAAAATAATATGTAACTGACTGGGGACGTCCGGGCTGGAAGGAAGCTGTCAACATGCTGAGTGTCAATTGTATGGGAGAGGAGTATCTTCCAAGAGTCTTTTATACTCAGCGTGATGTTGGGCCCAGCTCTACAGATGAAATAAATGTTAGCAGGCAAACAAGGGAAGAGTCAGTTCTGAAGAACATCCACCAGCTCCTGGCATCATTTGTAGGCAGATCTGTAGCTTTTTAAGACCCTTTATCTCATCTGCAGTCTCTTAGTGACTGACAGAGTCTAGCCACCACTCCCCAGTCCCAGAGGTAATTTCTAAGACATAAAGATCATCTAGTGGTTTGTCTGTTCCTGTCATCCCCAGTCCTCTCTTTTTTTGTGTTTAACATTGAGATATACTCCTTTCAGTGGCTTGTGTCATTAAAGACCACTTTCTTCAGAACTAGGATACTAAGATACAGGTGTGAGATCTTGCCTCCAGCAGTGCCATCAGGAAAATTTCTGTTGACTTATGTTTCTTCTTGGATATAAATGAGTACTGAGAGTATTGATCAAAAAATCCCGAATAAATAAACAAAACCTCACAGATCTGATTATGGTAAAATGTTACTGCTCTCTTATTTTTTAAATGTTTTTTAAAGATATTTTAAAACCATGTTTCTAATGTTAACATTTCTTCAAAGTGAGCTGTGAAAATTGTGGAGCTGTATAGAATATTAAAGAGAAAATTACTCCCAACCCCAGTTCTCTTTTGTTTACTGCCAATTTTAGTTGCTGAGATTAATTGTTTTTTTTCCTTTGTACATATCCCAGTTCTGAAAGGTTTTTCTTTCTCTTGCACCACTTTTAATTGGAATATAAGGGTATATAAAGGTACAAACTCAGATGATAAAATTTTCTTCAACTATTTCTTCCAAGTAGGGCACATTGCAGAAGTGTGGGTTGTTGGGTTTTGGTTTAGGTTTGTTTTTTTTTTTGTCTTTTTGTTTTGTTATAGACTTCCATATTATGTTCCTGCTAAAATCTCTGCCTATCTTAGCAAGAACTAATTATTTGAAGGCTTAAAGACTGCTGCTGCCAAATGGTCTCACAGTTAGTGGCTGGGTATAGAAATGAAACAGAACACTAAACCTTGGGGATTCACCTGGCCTCCTTTGCAAGCCAGGTTGGTTCCCACAGTGTCAAATAACAATTAAAGGAATTCAAGTTTGAAGGTGGCTCTTTTGAGGTCAAACTACAAAACAAGTTTCAATATCAAAGTACCATATCTTGACATAGAAAAAGCAAGAGCGTAATGCAAGAAAGGAAAAGCAGAGCAAAAGTATCAGTACATGGGTTGATGTTTAAAAGTTTTCATCATCACGTACAAGATGTTTGCTTATTACTTCAGAGGTATGTTAGTTTTTAATACTTGTTTGTTATAGTTTCCTTAGGGCCATAATCATATAATCATGTGTGTGCATGTGTAACTTCATACCTGTCAGAAGGGCTCCAAGATGAGAATCTTCTTTCCACTTTTGTAAATATGTAGTATATATGTTGCCCCATTAAACATAGAGGATCATTGGCATTTATGCACCAGTGTAATGAATGTAAGTGTCTCCTTTTATCTTTCATCAAAAGATCTCAAACTATTCCTATATCCTTGGCTAATCAATGTTTAACTGAAAAATTCAGAGGTTCATATCCTTAGATACCAGGTATTTAACAGCTTAGACTGTCTGCTCCTGTGCCAACTGCAGTCGATCGACAGACTCGTAATGTAAAATCTCTTGTGAGACCTAGGAGCCCAGAAGGGAGATCCACAAAAGGTGCAAGATGTTTAAAAGCTTCTTTGGACACCTGAGTGCAAGGTTTATCCTGAAAAGCCTGTTTAGGTGTTGTTATTTTTGGGGGAGGTTGGGGTGGTGTAGGTACATTTCTGAAATTAGATATTGTGGGATGCAGTTCTGAGGGTGCCCAGTGCTCTCATTCTTGCTCTTCTTCATGCTCCATGAACTAGGCACTGTTTTTCAATTCCTCTTACAACAACCACTGCAGGGGTCATTCTTGCAGCATATGCATTGGATCGTAACCCCCTTTTTCATGGTCTGCTGCCACCTCTTCAAAGAAATAGAGCTGTCCCCCAGGATTCAGCAAATGGAGTATCTGCACCTTTTGCTTGAGGAGGTAGGACTGCCCGTGACGTATCTCTCAGAAGGTGACCTACCCACCAGCCTATTGAGTGACTCTGATGCTCCAAACCAGTCCCTCTGTTGAAACTGATGTATTTTTCATAGCATTTTAAAGACTTGCTTGACCAGTAAGGAGAATTTGTGGAATTTCAGACTACGTATAAGGAAGAAATGTTTCATGATAAGGATGGTGAAACACTAGAACAGGTGGCCTAGAGAGGCTGTAGTTGCCCTATCCCTGGAAACATTCAAGGTCAGGTTGGATAGAGCTTTGATGAACCTGATCTAGTTGAAGATGTCCCTGCTCGTTGGAGGGGGTTGGACTAGGTGACCTTTAAAGGTCCCTTTCAACCCAAACCTTCTATGATTCTGTGAATACAGCCATTGAGACACATGCCTGGGAGAGGAAGCGAGAGATCTGATTATGCTTTGATGCATATCAGGTGGATTGAGCAGCCATTGGAGCAGGGTAAGGAACTCTTGTCTCTGCACAGTGCAGCTACAGTGTTCCTGTTCTCTGCAAAGTCGAATAGCTTCAGTGGGAGAGATCAAAGCTTCCCACTGCACAACAAGGGACAGCTTGCTAGTTAGAGCACCCTACTGGGAGAATGGAATCTCCTGAGGCTGAACAGGGAAATCAAACTGCTTTCTCACATTCTGGGTGCATTTTCTAACAATGTAAATTTTGGTTATGAGTTCTTACAACTCAGTCTAAAGCCTCCCTGTTTCTGCCGTCTTGTTGGGGAAAATTTGTTCAGCACCCTGCCTTTTTGGATTTCATCCTGATGTTCCTCCTATTTCACACCCTCAACAAAAAGCCTATATGCTTACCCTATTAGGTTGCTGGCAGCTACGTACATCCTCAAAGGCCTTTTGAGCACTTTTGTTTGTGATCTGTCATTTTACTAGGAGCAAAGTACCTAAACGTTTTCAGAAGTGTGTTGTTGTTACATAAAAGGTGAGATTGATTTTGAAAACCTGAGCTTGTCCATCCTGTACAGTCTGACTGTAGCTTGCAGTCTAAGCAAACAGTCTGGAGACATTCTCCAAGATGTTCTCCTTGATCTAGGATGTCACATTCCTCTTTTATTTACCCTGGCTTTGCTCTAGTTATTAACACACTGTAGATCTCACACTCTTTGTCAAACTGTGAAAGGGTGAAATAATTTGTTGTGAGTATAATTAAATTTAAGTACAGATTGGATTCAAAGTGTATGACCTTCAAGAAACAGTTTTTACTGTTTATTTTTCTTATATATTCTAAACATCAGAAGGATTTTTCTATTTCAGTTTTGGAAACATGAATTGAATGAGATGGAATTCATTCCAGGATTGGAGCTATTTACGACTGGGCCAGTACTACACGCAGGGTGAATAAGGTTGTTGCACATACTACGAAGGCCAAAATTGTCTTTAAGCACTGCATGTTTGGTCTTCTGTTCTGCTTAAATATTCAGAACTCTTTCTAATGTATTTAGACATAAAAGTTCAACATAGAGGGAGGAGAGAGAGTCTTGAGAGAGCTCCCACCGTGATCTGAAAAGGTTTTCCTGACGAAAGTTGGCTGGCAAGCAGTCATGTCCAAAATGAGAAATCTACTTTTAAGATTTTGGTGGTGAGGGGCTGAAGCTGTGCTAATTCTTAAAGCTTTTCCATATGTAAGGAAAAATTATACAGGATATTCTACACTAATATGTTACCAGAATGCTGTGATTATTTGCTATTCAAATAAATAGACCTTATAATAAAGTGAACAAGTATTGTCCACTTCCACAAATAATAGTTTTTAACTTTATAACTTTAAGAAATATTTTCTACCTGGCTGAGGTCATCTGGGCTAATGTTTGCCTGTGCACCTGCATTGCCCTATTCCTGTATCTGCACTTCAAAAACCAAAGAAAGTTATTTTAAAATAGGCTGTTGCTAGCCATGATAGGCACTATTGGTGCACACCCTGCTGCCTTTGAAAAAAGACATTTGAAGTCTAATGTTACTGTTTATTGCATCATGTATAGTTCATTGGACAATATAAAGTGCTCACAATTCCAGAAAGCTTCTGATTTCTGTCAAGTGTATTGTATTGTACCGGCTACAATAGGTCAGACTTTGTCAACCCTAACCCAAACCCTCAGTGTAGAAGAAAGGTCAGAACTCGCCAATTGAAAGGCTGCTTGAATGAAAAATATGTATTTTTGGAAAAGGAAATTCCTGCCCGGGATAGATACCTTATCAGTGAAAAATTCTAG
This sequence comes from Rhinoptilus africanus, assembly GCA_013400135.1. Taxonomy (NCBI): domain Eukaryota; kingdom Metazoa; phylum Chordata; class Aves; order Charadriiformes; family Glareolidae; genus Rhinoptilus; species Rhinoptilus africanus. Next base: position 63,825 of record VXBO01001318.1, on the reverse strand, counting down.
TCCTCCTGATTGTCTGCTAACTCTAGGCAGGGCAACAGGAGTTGGCCCAGATGTCTTTCAAGGAAACCAGAGCTAAAAAAAAAAAACACCAATATTCCTTATTAATCGCAAATGGTGAAGTAAGCCATGTATTTTATATTTTTTATTTCTTGCTGCTGTTTCCAAAGTAAATGCTAATAAGGCATCTAGAGGTCCTGGTTCAGTCAGCAAATACCAGGGCATGAGCACACACATCAAATGCATAATATGTTTCTCACAGCATGATGTTTTCAGTATGATGCACTAAGTAACAATTTAAAACCTCAACAAATATCTGGTTTCTAGGGAGATCTTCTGAAGAGGAACACAGCCTTATTCAGCAGTGCTATGACAGGCCATACAGGAAAGCAATCAAAAGCCTTTAATTTTAAGATTTCATATTGTGATGGCCCTTAAGTACTTCTAGGGAGCGGGACACGGGGCATTGTGCCTGGTGCTCCACAAATGCAGTTTTGTGTTCAAAGTATAACATTATGCAATTTGTACATAACTAGGAAATAATAGAGGTATAAATAGGGAGACTAAACCTGAACTTGATTTGGGGAACACATTTAAAGGAATTTGTGCTGCGCGTTTCCTGATTTTCATTTATTTATTCCCAGAGTTTTTTCATTTTAAATGCAAAATGGTCAGACTGGATTACAGGCTATGGCAGCAATTTTAAAAGCAAGTATTAACTATATGTGCTGATTTAATAAACCACTAGCCTATTCACCTCTGACAATGAATTTTTAGCTCTCTTCCAGCCTCTGTGCCCCACTCTTTTCCCATGGGAATCAGCTGTCTGATAGATGGTGTGTTCCTAATTCTGTCCTCCAAGGCCAGGAGTTTATATGTGTTTCAGGGTGTTGCAGCTGTATGTTAGCAACTGGTACGTTACACTGGTAAAAACATGCCACTCCACCCAAAACCTCTCTCTGCTTTTCATATCATCTAGTGAGATAAGGCACAAGAGCTCATCTGCCTGAGCAAAAGAAGCATATTTGAATCCCTCATGGTTTTGTACAGTAGCTGTAATGTTGTTTTATAGCCTGTATTTTCAACAATGGTTGGATTGATCACTTTTATACATTTTTATACCAAGAATGTTAATATGATTATTCTAACGCTTTATATCACAAAATGGCAATGAATACAGAGGTGTTGGTGCTTTTAGAAAGTATCAGGCCCTGCCAGAGAGAAAGCAAGCTAACAAGCAGGTCCACGCTAACTACAAGCAACAATACATTTATTTTCTTCTGCTGTGTATTTCATTGGGAATTTCTCTTGAATTATGTGTCATTCTAGCTAGTAGATGATTTACAGGATATATGAACAGAGGAGGAGGAGAGATGAAGAGAGGGAGAACTCCTACTGAAATGAGTAGTGCCGACATGGTGAATTTTGGGTTGAAAGGAGTAAAGGAGACCAGAGAATAATGTTTAGCAAAAAGGTTATTCATCATGCCATACATGTTTTAATAGTTCCCAGTTGCTCCACAAATCTAATTAATGGGAATAAGTGGTTAAATTTTGATTTTCGATTGCTGTAGAGAAATGCCCTACTTGCAGACAAATTTAAGGGTCACTTACAAAATAAATTCTGCATAACGTTGTGATAGTTTGAAAGAATTGGGCATAAGAAAGCATGAAGGTCAGTATGTTCAAAAGACATCAGCTGGAGGGTAAATGAGGTTGTATTTGAGAGAATTCAGAGGCTGCTCTGTAAAATATCTATGCAAATTAAGCATCTGCAGCATCTCTTGGGGAAAAAAACCCCAACAAACATCACAGGTTATCTAACCTTTTGATTGTTAAATGTAAAGATTTTGGTCAGAGGTCAAAACAGTAGGACTCATTACAGTTTCAGCTTTTTACTCATTGGTGAATGGAATATTCTTA
>VXBO01001318.1:978-61891 GCA_013400135.1 Rhinoptilus africanus | reverse complement strand
AGAATGGAATATTCTTACGCAGCAAGAAGTAAGAGCAGCTGCACATCGTATGATTTGAACTTTCACTCAAACTTAATATTTTATTTAGCCTTTAGCTATGATAACCACAGACAAACCCTATGAAACATTATTTGTGCCTGTAAAGTAACATTAATTTTCTTTTAATCTTTCTCTGCCCTAGGAAACATTTCAATTGAATTTTGCTCTTCATGCAAGGAATCAAGAGTACTGACAGCCAAGCTCATTTCCTTTCATTTTCTCTTTATTTCCATATTTTAATAGATTCATGACCCATGGTGCTAATACTGGAGTTATTGTAAGAACATGTTAAATTAAAAATATGTATTTATTGTGCCCATCTGGTAAATTCCCAACATCTTTCTAGAGTTTGTTGAATTTCACAGTTCGGTCTAGTGGCATTTTACTAACTGCCCTTCCCATTGCTGCTCTCTTTCTTTCTTTCTTTTGCTCTTTTACCCATCCTGTTAGGCTTCCCTGGATTCCTTACACTGCTCTCCCAATTTTTATTGGCCAAGAACTGTCTCCTGTTCTCCTTTTAATTTTGTAAAATTGTCTCTCCAGCTTTGCCCTCACAGTTGATCAATTTTTTTTAACCCACTTTTCTTTCCTGTTTTTTCCCTTTCCATGGGATAATACCTCTTTTTTTTAATTTAAATTTTATTTTATTAATTTTTCCTACACCTCAGATTGAGAAAAGCTGTTTCACTGGTATTGGCAAAAATTTGCAGAAACTTGGGTGTTGTTTGTGAGTTTGGGGTGGGATATTTTACTCAATAGCAAATATTGAATAACTCTCTAATACATTTAATTGTTGCATCTTCATCATTCCAATAGCATCATTCTCTTGGATGGATTGAACCAGTTGTTTGACACAGAATCATGCCGCAGCAGAGCTTAGCAACTTTTTCTTTAAAATAGGCTTTGGTTTGGTAATGATTATAAAATCAGGATCTCTGCTGAAATATAACACCTCTAGCAATCTCAACCCTGAGATACTGGTTCAGAATTAACTCAGAGGGAAGTGTACCATCTGTTGCTAAAACCTAACACTAAAAGCTAAGCAATTTCTAGCTTAAAGGGAAAATGTGGACCTGAACCTAGCCAATTAAGGGAAGCGGGGAGAGGGATAGAAGGAAAAACTTAAAAATAGCTTCTGGTCCTTCAGTTGTGCCTGGTGCTGGCTGCCAGTAGAGACAGTGGAGAGAATTGACACTGCTGAGAAAACAAACTGCACAGAAAGTTCTGACAAATGCCCAAAGTAAACAAATGGGAAAGGACAAATACGCTATGTAATGCTTCTTCAGGCTCACTTATGATGTTTGAACTGTGCTGCTCCTTCCATGCTTGATAATCAGGACTAATTCTTGTGCCAAAAATGTATTACTGGATAACAGGTTTACTTCAAGACTGCTCATCAGCCAAACCTAGCAAAAGAATCAAAATTTCTTGCTGTTGCTTCTTTACATGAATAGCTTGTTTTATCTCTAATTTTTCAATGGAGTTTAGGTGATCTAGAAAACAAAGCAAAATGTTCTTTTGAGCTGAGCCTTGTTTTGAGTTCTGCTAAGATGGGAAAAGAAAAAACCTCAAAAAAGACAAAAAAAAAAAAGCTTAAGGCCTTGTCTGCTTGAAATGAAATACAGTGCTCCGGCTTGCTTGCCCATGCCGTATCTTCAGATATTGCAGTGATAAATCTCCCATAACTGTGGAACCTGGGTAAATGCAGATCTGACCTTTTGTTTACAGGGTATCAAGGGAAATCTTTATGAGACCACAGAAGTGTTTCAAAAGGTTTAGAAACATTATGAGATGGTAAAATGTGTCCCCTGTGGATAATTTTGACAGCAAAGATCTGACACTGTTTCTCAATGAGCAGTGCCCTTTCTCTAGAAACTTGAACAAGCCATTTGGCAATGATGTTTGAGAAGCATTTTTGGTAATGCAATTCAAGGGAAAACTGATCTGTGCTGTTATAATTAAGCAGTATTTTTATGTTATTAAAATATTGACATGAAAATGTTTACTAGATGTACAGATGTTGATGCTGGTACAATGCAAGCTAAGTTAGAAAAGATAACATTTTAATTTTCGGAAGAAAATGAGTCAAATTAGGCTGTCTTTTGTACCTCATCTAACTTCCACTGGTTACAATTGTTTATCTGGCTATAATTAAAACTAGGGACTTAAATCATCTTGATTAAAAGTCCAGGCTGTGTTTTGTTACATAAAATGAATCTATTGATCAATCAAATACAGAAAAATGTTCTGAGCAAGAAAGGATCCTTCCAGCTGAATTCCAGGCAGAAAAGATTAGAGTATGTTGTGCTGCCTGAAAGGAAGTGCCTTAAAGAACAGAATAGCAGCAGTAGGTTGAGATTTCATTTTAGTTTTAAAACCTCACTCCTGGTTTTGGTTTTGTGCTGTTTTAAATTTAGGTAACTTCTGTAACCTGTGATTTCCTTTCTGATCTGTACAAAGGTCCTAATTATGTATACATTCAGTAATCATCTCTATGTAACTAAATTACTACAACTACTAGCCTTGTTAGAAGAGGGTCAGGTTAGAGAATTCTTAAGTAGACTGGACATACATAAACGCATGGACCCTGATGGGATTCACTCACAAGTGCCAGCTGGCGGTTGTCACCGTGAGGCCACTCTTAGTAATCTTGAATGATCATGGCAATTGGGAGAGGTGCCGTCTGGAAAGCAGCTCTGCAGAAAATGACCTGGGGGTACTAGTGTACACCAAGTTAACCATCAGCCAGCAATGTGCCCTAGCCACAATGAAGGCATTAGCCTGGGTATCCTGGGCCATCTTAGGCAAATTATTGACTAGGTCAAGGGTGGATGGATACCCTTCTTGTCTGCTCAGCACTGGTGAGGCTACACCTGGAGTGCTGGGACCAGTTCTGGGCTGCCCAGTACAAGAGACATTAAAGTATTGGAAAGTGTCCAATGAAGGGCCACCAACATAATGAAAGAACTGGTGAAAAGAGCCTATGAGGAAAGGCTGAGAGAGCTGGGGCTGTTCAGCCTAGAGAAGGCTTGGGCGAGAACTTTATCTGTGTATATAAGTACCTGAAGGGAGAGTGCAAAGAAGACATAGCCAGACTCTTTTCAGTGGTGCCCAGAGTCAGGACCAGAGGCAATGGGCACCCACTGAAACACAGGAAGTTCCCTCTGAACACTGGGAAACACTTTTTTCCTGTGAGGGTGACTGAGCCACTGGCACAGGTTGCCCAGGGAGGTTGTAGAGTTTGCATTCCTGGAGATACTCAAAAGCTATCTGGACGTGATTCCGGGCAACTGGCTCTAGGCTGCCCCACTTGAGCTGGGGGTTTAGATAAGATGACCTCCAGAGATCCCTTCCAACCTCAACCACTCTGTGTTTCTGTAATTGATGTGTAATTAATACCTATATAGAAAACGTGCATGTTAGATGCATCCTGCTATGTCTGCTTGCTTGCATATGGAAATACATCTCCTCTCTCAGTTTCAGTAGGAAAGTATAAAGTTTTATTCTACTTTGAATATATTTATTTGATCATATCCCCATTCTTACATATGCAGTCATTATAAACATTCTATTTGTTTTAATATATTTTGCATGTTTCTTAGAAGCCTACTAGAGTTGACTATAGTCTTAATCCTATTATTGTGCTATATGCTCACAGTACTTCGTATGTATGTGTTTCCATCCCTCATATATAAATAATATTCCATGTGTGTTGCATATATAAGTACATGTATGTATATATCTACACACAGAGAATATGATTTCAGAAGTACATATGCGTGCATATACATGAAGCACATGTGCACATGTAAGCACATCTCTTGAATGTAATGGTCAGTGGGAGAGACTGAGATAACCCGAATAATAAAAATACCCACAAAACCCTGCACGTGCAAATTGAAGAAGAAAGATGGGGAAGTGAGGTTGTGCAGTTTCCAAATGCAAGACTGCTACCAAAAGTTGTAAGGAGACACTATTTTAAACAGTCTTTTATATCTAAGTTTACCAAATTTGAGAAATGCATAAACAGGAATTTGTAAGTATACTGGGTAATATGTGGAGGGTACGGTATTTATTTGTCATGTGAATTATACTGATACTAGTTATCAGCATTTAACTATACTTTTGCTGTGTTCAATTTATTAATGTACAAAATAACATGGTACTTCATCATTAACAGAAAATAGTTCTAGTAAATACCCAAACTTTCAAACTTAGTATTGGAAGCATGCCGTTAACTATGACAGAGTTAAGGTCACTTTAAGACCTGGCTGTGAATATCATCTAGGTGCTCTTAAAAACAGTCATCAGTCTGCTAAGACCATGTTTCGGTAATCTGTGATGGATTCAGGACTACATTTTGTAGTGGGGGAAAAAAACTTGCCAGAAATTAGTAGACTGCACTTATGCCAATTCCCATCTACTTAAGGTCTTCTGATGTTCTTGCCTATACAAAGAGACTCATTCTTGGTGGATTTAACTACCTAAACAGTAGTATAAGTGTGGAAATACTTCATTCATCGGTGTTGCAGCTGCATTTGTTCCGTTGTTTCAGCTTGGTTCTCCTGGAACTATTGTTCCTTGCACGCATATATGGCATGGTCACTTTGACATCCCGGCTGTTACAAAGGTTGCTACAGCAACAAGCTTCTGCAGGCAAAAGATTATCTGGCAAACAGTACTATGCCTGTTTACTGTGGAGCTGTTAACAGAAGTTAATAAACTTTTAACATTGCAAATAAGCAAGCATCTGGAGTTGCTGTCTCTGTTACCCTGTAGGATCAAGGTGCCGTCATATGTTATAAAATTGGAAGAAAATAAAATATATATTCCTCTGACATCAAAATGCTACTGAAGTGATTATTTAGATTTGTTGGACTTTAAGCGTATAGAATCACAATGCAGGTTGTGTACTTTTGTTTGTGGGTTTTGCTGTGATTGCACACAACCTTATCTGTTGTTGGCCTCGGGCCATTAAATAATTACATTAATATATTACAAGTAGAAATGTAACAATCAACCAAATGTATAATCCCCCCATTGTATTAATTAAAAAAAAAGTAAGCAATTTAAGAAAAACATAAAATTCTCTACTCTTATTTAACCTTAGTGCCACCCCCATTTGCTCTAACTTATGATCTCAGAAACTGGATCTGCTGAAAATGAAACGGATGAAAGCTCCTGTTGACTGGGTAGGGGTGGGTATGGGAGGGAGTGGGGCACAGCCAAAGGCACCTTCCAGGGTGAGCAATGCTACTTCAGCATCTGCCTCGGCTTCGAGTTGTCATCCGGTGACAACATCAGCCTCACAGATACTGTCTCTGAGATTCACCAGTTTGGCTGCATGAGGACAGAGGGGAGAATGGCAGATAAGAGAATAAGTATCACCTCAATATATTGGTCTGATCCTTCAGCCAATGTTGATTCAGTCCTGAGCGAAACAGCTGGCATAATGCAGTTCCCATGTTCTGAAATGTAAGCAACCAGCAGAAAGGATTGCTGCCGCCCATCCCCTTTTTCCCAAGAAATTGAGTTGAAGCTTGGGATTATTCACACTATTACAATCATAGAAGGTTTCTATTATATGTGAGTGCTTTTTTTTTTTATTATTGTTTTAAGAACTGCATTTGGAATAAGTGAAACTAAAATACTAAAAGAACACAGAAAATCTCAGCTATACAATAGTGCTTTTCTTTGGGAGTTGTATTCTCCATATTCACCTAGAAAATTAATTTTTTCCAGTACACCATATAGTAGTCAAAAAATTATATATATATATATATTTTTAAAAATCACTGTTGTGGTACTATGTTTCACTGTAATCAAAACTTGTTTTAACCCAGTTACATGTTGCATTAACTGTCCAATTGGCATTTTTGAGACCATATTGTAATTATTTCTTTGGTTTGAGTCCCCAGTTTTCCCTTTGGCTCTGTAGGTGTTTTGGGCACCCAATATGTGCTTTTTTTTACTTCATCCATTATCCACACTGGTGTTTGTTTTGTGCATATATATACATATATATATATTTAAACGCTGCCCCTTTTCAGAATGGATGGATCTCTTCATGTGACTGACATACTGAATCTTTGATATAGATTGCAGAAGGAATTGTATAGTAAGCAATAGAAAAACTTTTTTTTTCTTGTTGTGGTGAAGTAAGATAAAAAGGACTTCAAGATAAAATGGAAGGAGAAACAAGGAACATCTCAGTATCTGACATTTCATCTAGGTAATGTTTCTGTCTCAGAATGATCAGAACTGGTGTTGCTCACCAACAAGACCTATAAGTCATTGTCTATTAATGAAAAATTTAAGCATAAGCAAACAGCAGTTTGCAGCTTTCATCATGAAGATGTGTCACGCATACTGAATTGTAAAAGTCAGTCTGTTGTATTTTCATTTTCACACTGCGACATCATATTTTTCTTTCTTTTTTTTTTTTTTTTAATGGGGAAAAAGCATTTTGAGGAACAGAAGAAAAATCTAACCCACTTTAAAATTCAGTGTTCAGAAGCATATACTTCTGAGCTGATGTAAATTCGTAACACTTAAAAATATTTGTCAGAAGTTGGCATTCTTCTCTTTTTCCCACTGAATAACAAGTATTAGTAGTTTTTTCTGCCTGCCTATTTAAATAGGGAGCTAGCAGTAGCAGTCCAGATAGACTGAGTAATGTATGATTTTTTTTTTCCCCCACTTGAAGTTATTTAATAAAAACCTTTCCTGAACAGGTTCCAATTGTGATTAGTTACACTGAAATATTGTCTTCTTGAAACAGGTGTTTTAAAACAAAAGAAATCAAGTATGCAAGAAAAGCAGGGTAAGCCATATCTGAAATACTGCCCAGGCTGAACAACTTTTAATTTATATTTTTTGCATTTCCTCTTAATGTTAAACGACTTCTCTCAAGATCTGCACAGGTATAAATAGAGATAGAAAAGTTTTACATGGGCGGGTACCAAACTGGGGTTTCGCGCATCTGTGTTAACGACTCAGATTTGCCATACGTTTCCTGTATGACATTCATCATGTGATTTTTTTATTTCTGGGTCTTACTATCTAACTGTGTCCGTTTATGGTAATCATATGTTAATGATTTTTTTCTTATGTTCTTTGGGTGTTTCATTTCTTCTTAGTAATCTACTTTGATGAGATGTAGTAATTTTCTGTGGGCTGGACGTCATAGAGTAATGATAAATTGCACTGCAGTCTGAAATTCCAAGGAAGTGGAATAGTCAATATGATTTAATTGTTGGACTTTAAGGTTTTTTGTTTTCTTAACAGAGTACTCTGGTTTTCATAGGACTTGCACTATCATATATAGTATCTAGACACCGTATCTTAAAATGCAATGTAAAGTGAACCTTTCTTAGGTTACCCTCAGTAGAATCTCACTGCCCCAAAAGGTGACAGCAATAATATTTTTTAAAAATTGGTGCTTCCTGAGCTTAGATTCTTTAAAGGTGTTCTAGTTCATCTGAAAATACGCTGTGAAAAATTCTGCATTCCATTTTTTTTTCTAGGTGTTGTAATAGAAGTTTTTTTAAAAAAAGTTTAGTCAGGTTTTCAATATTTTTTTCCTTCATAGTTCACTTGGTTTAAAGTACCACACTGGAAGATCTGAGTAACATCATTCTGTCCCAGTTTATGTGATGGACCAGACATCTCTGATTGATAGATTTGGAGCAAGGAGAATGTGGGAACTGACATTATCGCATTTCTCACTGTAATGGGAGCGCTATCGTTAAGCTTTGCATGTACTTCTTGTCTTGATTTTTTTTTGTGACAAGTTTACCCAAGTGCCTTGAGGTGAGATGAGGATGCTCCTGGTGAAATAACTTCAATATTTAGCTAAAGATTAGTTTCTGATATGGCCTTCATAGAAGATGGTTCAAATGACACACGGAATCATGTACAGGAGAATTAATGTGTGATGATGTTGATGCTGTCAAAAAGAGATAGATTCAAATGTATTCTGAGCTTTTCTTAGATAGGGCTTTGACATTTTCTGGATTCCTTTTTTACAGCTGAAATGTTATTAAAATATGGACTGTCATTGTTTTGCTGGAAGAGTTACTTACAGAAGATAGATACTTACAAGTTATACTCCTGTTCAAAGCATTTCAGTAATGCAGGTCACATTATTTAAAAACCCAGCAGGGTACTGCAGATGCTTCTTCTCCCTGGTTAAAATGTCCCTTTTGTAGCATTGGAAAGGGTACAAATATCTGTGGTATGTATCTTGTTAATTGGATAAGTGTAGCTGTATAAGTAACTCAAACCTTATAGCAAGAAAGGCTGTAAATAGGTCAAGACAAAGGATAAGAAGAAAAAGGACATGTAAGCCAAAACAACATGCACAGGCTTTTCTAACATTTTGATTCAGTCCAATTTTCAGACATAGCAAAGGAACACGCTTCACCCCTATTTTAGGTACAAGAAAAATTACACACTGTCATAGAGGTAACTTTTAGTCAACATGGGAACAAAACACATGCAAAACTAGCACACAGTTGTTGGGGTTTTTTTTATACTACATAAAAGTCTTTTTATAGTATAGATACGATTCTTCAGCCTAAAACTTGTCTGCAATAGATACCACAAGTTGGTGTTTCCATTTTGATTAAAATGCCCCTTGATATTATCCATGACATCCTCATGACTGGTAATTATTTTACGGATTGATTTTTAAATTTGGTTGTGAAAATACATTCATAGAACACCAACTCTGAAAAAGATATGGGACTCCATTATGGGAAACTAGTAATGATTATGCTCATATATAACATCAAAAAATTATATGGTAACTGGGTAGATTTGCTGAAAGAAGTCAGAAAAGCAAATTACTCTGTTGCCCAGCTGGTAGGATCCTTAGAAGTCCTAACAAGTTTGAACTTCATCAAGGAATGGCCATTAGTTGGATGTATCTTACTGATTACATAAACCAGCTATTATTTGTAATTGTGGTAGCTGACAGTGTGGCTCATAACATGTATCCACAGAGAGTGGCATCATAGGTGTGACATCCAAAAGACTGATTAGCCCAGATCTCTCCATGAGAAGCCTTGGTTCCTCATGGCCTGCTGTAAGCAAGGTCTGCCTGTGGATTTCCTTTCAGGACACTGATTGACTAGTTGGTGTTAGCTTGCCATCTAGAAATGCCCCAGGTGCAAGCCTGCTGGAGAGATCTGGAGCTGGGTGGCATGCAGCTCTGGCCTGACACTTGGGCTGACTCTCTGACTGTAGAATTGTATGATTTAAATTCAGAGCTTTGTCACAATAATTACCTGTTATGGTGCTCTGATTTACTCTCATTCAAACTGCAGCTGTCTCCCATGGGGTGGTCATGGATATATTACAAAGCTTCTATTGCTGGATGGTTTTAAGGTGATTGCTGGCTGTGTCAATGCAAAAAGAAGTTCTGTTTGCTTATTAGAGGAAATGACAACAGTTAAGGTATGCTTGGAAAAGAAAAGCAGGCAGTAGTATACTATTAAGTAATAGGTAAATATTCGTAAAGAACCAATTGCTAGATGGCATATCGAACTTTGAACACAGCATGCTGAGTACGAATGTAAATTAAGAAGAAAAGATTAAAATCTAATTTTATTTATTTTTGAAGTGGAGAATAGTACACTGATTCATTAGCGTGTCAATTTTAATAATGTTAAATGGTGCTTTCCATGTCACTTGCATTGTAACTCGGAAGTATGAAGAAGTGTCTGTATATTACCAATGTCTTTTACCAATAAATATTACCAATAATGTCTTAAGTACCTGAGAGAAATGCTGCTGTTAGTCCATGATTGTACTTTCAAATGTAATTTGTTAAAATAGCATCATTTATATTTTGGTATAACTTATTTCTTTCATCGCCACAAAGCCAAGTGCCTTATTATGCTGTTGAGTGCATTCGTTTTCCTCGTCCCTGTGAGATACTGGTTTTGTCCTTTTCATGCCTACTATGTAGTTTACAGAAAATGACTTAATATATCCTGTGCTTAAATTTGCAATCTATAAAAGGGAAAATGTAAATTTATGTTCAGACTAAATGCAAGTGGCTTGCACAGAAAACACATGGATAAATCAGGAAGTAAATTCTCATTCATTTCCTTGTTCATCTCAGCACTGTTTCTCTTACGAGCTGCATTAAATTGCACAAACTGCATATATAGAGAATTAGATGATACTTCTCCAAACAGCTTGAAGTAATATTTTCCTTAAGATGCTGTAAAAATTAACAGGGATTTGAGTGTCCAAATTCATAGAAAGCTTCTAAAATCACAATTGCAAGATTGTTTTCTTCTACCATTGCCCTTGTCAAACCTCTTTCTCCTCCCTACCTTCACCCCAAAATCTTTCCGTGGGCTCAGGAGATTAAATGGATCTATTACAAATGAGTAAACCAGAGAGACAGGAATAGTTATAAACTCCAGTCTGGTGGGGAGAAAGCTAATGACTTGGAACTGGTAGAAATATTCTGATAAAGCTTTTTAAAATTACTTCCTAATTATTTATATGTAGAGGAACAGCTAGGGCAGTGGAGAGAGACACGATTCTCTCCTGCTTTTTATGGTAGTCACCCACAAAGTGGGAGATGAAGATTCAGTTATCTTATCTGTACTAATGAATACTCATTTACATATTCGATGAGCTCTCAGGAGAAACTAAGACTCACCTACTCAGTCCTGTAGCTGCATCCCAGAGGACTGCTGGGCAGCGTGGGTGTGTCGTGGTTTTGGCCGGATTGGCCAATCGGAACAACAGATGGCCCTCGCCCTCCCCTCGCCTCACAGAGGAGAGGAAGAGATAAGGAGATTTACGAGTTTAGAAAAAGAACCAAATTACCTTAATGAAAATAATAATAAATAAGAAAGTAAGAAATAAGAAAATACATTTTTAAAATGGTATACAATATATACAAAACTGTATCCAGCTCCCAGGATGATGATTGCATCACCAGCAGACACAGGGAAAGTCCCAGACTGGAGTCAGCAATGAACTGGAGCTGAATTCCGGAACTAGAGTCAGGAATGCTCAGATCGGGATCAAAGGCAGACAAACAGACAGGGTCCTTCTCAGACTTCGGCCACTGAAGAAAGAGAGAGAGAGAGAGAGCAGACTTGCCCTTTTGATCCCTTAGCTTTTATACTGAGCGTGATGCAGAAGGGATGGAATACCCTGTTGGTCAATTTTGGGTCACCTGTCCCGTCTGCTCCTCCCTATAGGTGTGACCCCTCTACGCTTCTCCACTTCTGACCCTCTAATGGGGCAAATAGCACAGTTAGCTGACCTCGGTTGTTATAGCAATAAGTATAAGCAAGAGCCTCTGTGCATGCCATTCCTCAGTATAATCAGGTTTCTGAACAATATGCTGGTAATTTCAGACTTTAGTCACTTAGAAGAGACCCAGCTGAAAAGTAAAATTACAAATCAGAAAATTGATTCTGTTTTACCTCAAACCAGGACAGGGGGCAGCAAAGCCAGGGTCTGTCTCAAGACAGCAGATCTGGAACTGTGCTCTTATTTCCCAAGGAAGTGTTGAGCCCTCAGCTGTTGCCTGTCCAGATGAAGTTATTTTGGCTTTTTTTTTGTCATTAAATGATTCTTAGCTGGCATAAACCAAACATTGACATAATGGAAAAATTATCTCATACTTAGCCCCTTGGTGAAGGGTGTTGGTATAATAGTAAGCAGAGCAGTCTGATTAGCCGGAGTGAGCTGTGGAATATTGACAGCAGACTTTTGCTGGGTATATTCTTGTGTAGTTTGTACATTAGTCCATTCATAGCAAACCTGCAGCACATCACGTCATTATTGTTTATAAACTGGTTGGTTTGAAAGAGCGTAACTTGGCCACGTAGGATATGGTTTTTTAGAGTCCCCGTTAGCTACTGCCTGTACAGAATAGATCAAAGTTCTCTACAGAGCACCTGTACACGTAAGTGTGAGGTTTTTGCATGCAGCTTGTCAGAATATCTAAGATTTATATAGCATCATGTGTCAGTTTATTCAGACATCTTTGGCCTGATGCAGAGAGTCTTCTGCAACCAGAATATACACAACTTAGAACCTAAAGCAATTGTTTACTGGCTGACACACAAATAAGGTGGCAAGGATTTTCTGAGCTCTTAAATACGCCACTGATAATAAGACACCTAAAGAGTCTTTTCCGGCCAGGAGGGCATCAGTCAGGCAGGGAGGGTTCAGATTCCGTAGCTTTCTGGATTGCATCCTCAGGTTGCTGAGTTGCTGTATCTCACCAGCTCCTTTGGCAGAGACAAGTAAGGTAGGGTTTTTTTCTCTTTAGGATTTTACAGCCAACACCCACTCCCTTCTCGCTTGAAGGTGAAAATAGAAGGAAGGTGAGAAGACTCAGGGAACAAGATAACAGTTTAATAGGGAAAGCAAAATCCACAAATGCAAGCGAAGCAAAAAGAAAGAATAAATTCACTACTTCCCCTTGGCAGGCAGTTCCTGGGAAGCAGGACCCCAGCATGTATAAGACTGGCTTGGGAAGAACCATAAGCACAAACACTCCTTCCCCAAGTTTTTATTGATGAGCAAAATGTTCTATGGTCAGTGATATCCCTTAGGTCAATTTGGGTCAGCTGTCCTGGCTGTGTCCCCTCCTAACTTCTTGTTTACCCCTAGCCTACTTGCTTGGGAGGAGAGAGAATGCCTTGACACTGTTCATCAACAGCCAAAACACTGGTGTGTTGTCAATGCTGTTTAGCCACAAATGCAAGGCACAGCACTATACAGGCTGCTGTGACCAAGGGCTGCCTTCATCCCAGACAAACCCAGCACTCCTTTCCATGCTGGTGTTCTCCCTCTTGCATCAGACATCTGACAGCAATCCCATCTCAACAAGCCTGCCCTCTGGCTGTAATTTCACCCATCCTATCTCTCTAGATATTTTCTCCCAGGTCTGTTTTAGCCACCTGAGTCAATGTAGCTGGGCCTGATAGGGTCCTCGTTGGACAGGCAATGAAGCCCCCGGGGTGGCTAGGTGTGGGGAAGGAGCTTTCAGCAGGGTTACAGAGAGAGGGGATCACACAGGTTTGTGAAGTTAACCTCATTGCAAATCAATCTGCCACCCATTCTCTCCTAAGGTTTGGGAAAAAAAAAATAAAAAAGACAGGATTAAATCATGCCTAGGCTTAACAGCTGGGTGCTTTATTCATTATAGGATACATCAACTTTCTCGTCCCTTGGGGAAAATACAACTGTTTACTTCTTATCATGCAGCGTTTGTAGTTCCTAAGAATATATAATTTTCAGTTCTCTAAATAAAACATTAGTTATTATATGAAAAAATCACTATTTGCAAGTATCCCTATGCCATTATGCAAGCATGCGAAAAAGCCTTCTCAGCTGGAACATATGAAGTATAAAGGATGACTCTCTGGTTCTGTATTTGCCCCGTGGAGTCAGAAATCAATAGGCAAACTGTGGAACTCCATAGATGCTTCCAGTTTTAGTTCCTAAAGCCAGCTGCTGTGTTTTCTGGTAAAGACCATCCAGAGAAGAGAAGGAAAAATGCATCCATGCAGGGGTTTCTCTAAGAGGTGAATAGGAACGTTATTCTTTACTCTTTTCTTCCCAGGTGGATGTAGCAGGAGGAGCCTGCGCTCTATGTGTGTGTTTGCGTACAGTGAGATGTTTTGACTTTGTAGTGGCTTTGGATGTATTCTCACACTCGAGCAATACAACTTTAATCTCTCTTTGGCCTGCTTCAGTTTCTTTTTCCTCTCATATTTTGAGTTTCAAATAGGCAAGGCTAGATATTAGCGATGTTCTGGTTTTAGGCAGTACAAGATAGGAAAAATGGGGTAAAATCTAAGCTACAGTTGTCAAAACAAAGGAAAGAAATAACAGAAAAGTGATATGCTAGGCACTTTTTTGATGATTACTGATGAATGATTGACCATGTAATAATTTAGGTTACAGTATCCTTCACAAACTCCACATTGTAGAATTTACAGATTACCGCAGCGGAGGCTGAGACCTGTGGTTGTCCTGAGGCGCAGGCATCAGTACAGCTCTGCCAGGTGAGCCAGAACAAAGCCTGCCTCTGGCGAAACCAGTGGAGAAACTGCTGGGCTTGTTTCAACTTGGAAGTCATTCTGCATAACTTACGGTAAACACAGAGGGATAATTTAGAGCCGAAAATTAATGCAGACATGAAAAATGATAAATGAGAATCCAAAGCTTTGGTGATGCTGTATGCTTTCTGCATACACAGAAACATCTGCATATTGTATATTAGGTTAGATTACACAACCCTAACAGGTGATCTCCATGGCAAGCTTGGTGGCTTTTTTTTTTTAGTTCATTTTTAGATTTTTAGTGTCCATGATTTGCAAGTGTTCAGTGGTTAATTAGAAATATGCATTAATGAAAGGTGTTCTGTTAAAGAGTGTCTCGGTGGTACATTACTTGCTGGTTTCATTTTTTCTTTCCCTGCCTTATCTTTTTTTAGATCTGATTGATCTTAGCAAAGTACCCTCAATGAAATGATCTCTAAATTATAAGACTGTAAGTGTGCCATTAAAGTTTTAAGTTCAAGTATCAGCTCTTGTGATAAATCTCAGAAGATATTCAGAGCTCAAGTCATTTAGCAAAGCCCATATATTTTGACTATTACCACAGAAATGAGAGGAGAGGATAGAAGCAGAGTCAGGAGAGGGGGAAAAAGCTACAGGGAAAACCAATTAATTGTTTTTGTATCATCAACACTCATACTTAAGTGTTATCATTAGGAGAATGAACTTTATCAGCTGAGTAAGTAGGACATTAGAAAGCTTATTTAGGTTTTTAGCTGGATTTTAATCTCAGCAAGTGACACAAAGTTGAAAATAACTGATTTTAAATGAGGAAGCTATTTAACCTAAAATACAGGTTCTGTAACACTTCATATTATATATGAATTGCGGTCAAGTAAAAGTGGAACTTTAGGTGGAACTTTTAAAAACATTCAGAAAATTGAATTTGTAGGATTTCTTATTTTTGCTCCCTTGTGGTAGCATTTGGGTGTTTCTAGTGGCTGCAGAAAGATGATCTGCAGTGATTCAGCAGGACATAGATTTTTGTGCCCTGGCAGTTGCATTGTCACATTGTAAATTAGTCTAATTTATTTTTTTAATTGAAAAACAGTGCAAATTAAAAATTCTAAAATAACTCTAAGATCACATAGTCTGTGGCTTACTTTTTTCCTCTTCAATACCTGTGTCTGTCTTTTGCTTAAAAATTCATCTGATGTCCTTCCACTGAGAGGAACCAGATTTAAAATATATTTTGATTTGGGACTATCCGTTGTTTTAACAATTTCATTTTTCTGTATCAACTCAAGCTAAATTCAATTTTAGAAATAAAACTGATATAAAATAAATGCTTTAGATTCTAAATAGCTGACACTCTACACTATAAATGCACAGGGATGTAATTTAGAAATAAAAATTGAAGTAGAACAGCTTTAAACAGTATAATATTTCAAACTGAAAGAAAGGTAGCATGTTTATGTTTATGAAAAAAAAAAGACAATAGTAGTAAAAGTGCAAGCTAAAGATATTTGCATGCATCCTTCTTTACCTAATGTCGTGTCTGCCGTGTTTAAAGTACTGTGGTGATTTCAGAAATTGGGCAGACTCCTGGGAGATTAAAATATAGAATAGGTAATGAAATTTTATGGCACAACTGGTACTTTTTATAGCCATCTGTCTTTGCCCATCTTTAGTAAACCTGTGTTTATCCAGTTTAGGATTTCAGTACATAATTATACTATATTGACATTCAAAGTGATACCCCATCTGAAAGATAGTTTGAAAGGTAATGGCGTTATATCCATAGTCAGTGGAAGTGCCAGCGGGTTTTGGTAGTGGCTGTATGAGACAGTTAAGAGGATATTTAGGAAGGATATTATGCAAATAATCTTCATACATAAAAGCTACTGCTTGTAAAGTACTTTCCATAAAAACTAGGATTGTGGTTATAGTGGTCATATTGGTTTTTTAGATTATAGGAATTTTTTATTTTTCTGTGGGTAATAACAAATATTAGTCTATTCAAACAATATTTTACTTAATATGGGGTAAGTTTTGTAGTTAACAAAGCATGAATGAAAATCTTTCATCGAGCTCTGGTGAGAGGTAGAAGAAGTCTTCGTCTACCAGCCAGATGTGTTCCAAGATGGGCTGCACTGAGAAGCTTTCTCTAGCAGTGCTGTGGAAATAGTTGCTCTTCCACAGCTGAAGAAACTCCTTAGCTGCTGATACTTGATCCCTACTAGTTGTGTAGGGATGACTTCAAAGATTTCACCATTCTTTTCCACTCAGAAAATAGTTTCTGTTACAGGAAGCATGAAGTTGTGACGAGCTGTGATCTATCCACAGCATTGAAAGAGGCTGCTGGATCGTGCAAGGTTTGCTCTTCTAGGCAGGTCATTTTAGAGACGTGGATTACTGCTTTGGTTCAAACTTGAAAGCAGTCTGATCTTGTAGTGGCCTGAGGTTGTAACATTAATTTTATGACTAGATAATAATTCATTTTACAGCTATGTTGTGTCATTTTGTTGTCAGCATACTGGTTTGAGTATTAATATTCAATGCATGATTCGTTTTCTTTCCCTGCGCCTTAACTAGAGTGTACTTGGTGCTCTAGTTGAATTTGCAAATTTATTTTTAAAATAGTGTTTAAAAAATCCATTTTAAAGGGGTTGGATTTCTCTGACTGTAGCAATTTGATACACCTGTAAGAATTTTAAAAACCCAGAAGCCTATTTTCATTGAACACTGCATTCCAAATTTACTGTTTTCTGATAGGATTCAAAGGGAAACCATTGATCAAACAGTTATTTATATGACATAAACTATTAGGGCTGGACTGGATTTTATGTTGTTTAGTTAATTGTTTCTTCTTGTCTCTTTTTCCTTCTCTGGCCCACCTGCAATAAAAACAGTAAAGTGTAATTTTACAAAGAGGAGATTTTGGGGATTCAAAGCACATTTTGGACTTCAAACCGCATCCTTTAAAGAGGCCATTATCTATTTTTGTAGGAGATCGAACATATTTTAAAAAATCAAAACTCATTAATTAGTCTTCGTGCAATCTCACATGGATGACTAACCCTTACTTCTGTATAGCACTGAAGTAAAACTTCATCTAAAAAGCAAATTAAAGGAAACTTTGAGGAAAAAATAAATTTAGGTCTCAAAACTGGGTTCAGGACCACCTATGAAAAATTAAATGTTTTGGGCATGGTATTCATGCAAAATAAGTTGGTAACACAGCATTTTGAACAAGTTAATTTTTTCTTTTGGAGATTATTTCAAGTCTTGACTTTGGATTTAGATTCCCATTTATTTGTAATGCTTTTGAATGGAAATTAAGCTACTACCTATCAAGTTCAACTGCTTATGTTTATATTTTGTCATTAACTAATACCATGAGGAAACTTAAAAATGTGTGCTAATGGCTTTTTTTTCTCCAGCCGTAGGATTTCTTTTAGTATAATGTTGCACTGATTATTGCTCAAAGAGAAAACTAGATTTTTCTGGGACTCTATCTCATTTACCTTTGTCATTAGAAACAGTGCCCCCTGGCTAAAAGATTAGCCTGAGAACATATATTCCCAATTCCTGTTCCTTCATTAGGGCAGTGAGAAAATTCATTAATTTCCAGTCCGTGTTCATAGGCAGGTGACAGTCTGTAAAGGCAATGTAAGAAACTTTTGCTCTGAAACTCTGACACATTATCATTAATACAGTGGTAAATTTGAAGTCCTTGAGTTATTTTTCCTTTCTGAGAGCTCTTGGGGAAATACAGACAATGTTTGATGCTGCTACCACAAAGGCAATTTGTATAATCAGTTTGACAGCTAGAGCAGCTATTAATTGTATTGTCATTTTGTACTTTAGCAGAAATTGCAGCTAGATGTATGATCTCATTCTTGCTTTTTTTTTGGAAAGGCACACAGGAAAGAAATTTGTATTATATTTCATTGATAGTTACTCATTGATGGATATCTTCTGTTTTTTCCCAGTTAAATAGAAATCATATGTATTTATGCATACATAATCTCATTAGATTTCTAATCAGATTACATCAGCTTTTTCCTCTCCTAAGCAGTTCTCAAAGTGTGCTGGTTTGTATGAAACCCGCTATTTGCCAAAAGATAAACAATCACTTTTTCCCATTCTGAGGCCTCAGAAGCAATCCACGCAGTGCTTTGAAAATGTTGGGTAGAAATATGCCATACACATTTAAAAACCTGTTGCACATGGAATGAATTTTTGTTGATTTATGATGGTAAAATGTTGGGTTTGGGGTTTGAGGGTTTTTAATTTGTTTGTTTGTTTTTTGTTAGGTACTAGCTCAAATTCTTGTCTGCAGATTCCAGTAATCCACAGTGATGATCATATTAGGGCACTTTATTAGAATATGCATGTGTATCCAATATGCCTGGATTGCAAAGGTTAATGGCACATTATTATGTTTAGTATGTTAATGTGTTCAGAAATTGCATTTCAACAGCTATATTAAAAGGTTATTACAGCTTCAAATATGGTTAGAATTGGTGGAATTAGAGTTCCTGCAACTGTAACTCAGCCCCATAATACTATTCTGTAGTAAACACACCGAAAAATAATGGCTTTATCACAACAATGCTGTATGCCTGTTTCACATACAGAAAAATGAGTCAAAGGGATGCTAACGCTTCAAATTGCCAAAAATGTGAAGGTTTTCTATATGAACATATTTTTTTTACTATTCTTTGGTTTTAGTTTTGTCACTTTCAAAGCATGGATCCAGCTGAGCTAATTTGCAATCATGAGCATTCTGCGCTTTATCAAATCAAACCCTAAATGCTTCACACAATCCTGAAAATGTAGAATGTACAGGCCTAGTGGATAGCTGTGAAAACCTCGGGCATGTTTGCTTCTCTGCATTTAGAAACTTCATGGTGGAATCAAAGATGTATATAAATAGCAGGTTCTTTTATTGTACAGATGTGATTATTCACTGGGCAGTAACTACCCTGGGTACCGAATCAAAGAGGCGGTATAGGGAAAGGTGCATGATTGTCAGGTTCTGCGTTATGATTCACCTCAATGCACTGTACATTCAGCCTATACCATGTATGTAAAATTCAACATCTCCTCTCTTGAAAATTTTTGACTTTGTAACTTCAGTGATTTCTGGTGAAACTTTTTCACCAAGGAAACAAGATAGAGATTTGCTTGGAATACAGAAATTTCACAGGTGGTTGCTGAAACGAAGTTGATTTTGTCCAGAATAGGACAAATTCTAGTATAGTAGTACTCTAGTAGTTGTAGGCTCTTCTTTTCATCTTATCTTCAACTTTGTGGCTTCCACCTGCATCTGATTTCTTACGTCCTTATCTACTGTGCCTATGCAGGTATTCCTCTGCTTTGATTCTTGCCTTCTCTCTCTGTCTCTGTTTCTTTCCTGGCACTCTGCATCCTGTGGCCTGTCTTCTGGCTTCCCCCTCAGCTCCTCGTCTTTAAACCAAGTGCTTTTTTTTCATTTTCCACGCTGCGTGAGCATCTGCAGAATAAGAGGATAATTGCGGAGTAGGGGGGCGTTGGCAGCATGTTAAAAACTGTGGAAAAAACTCTGGGCATCTGGTGGGAGAAGTAAGTGCCAGCGAAGTCCTGCTCAGTTGCCTGCAGCATTGTAGACACATGTGGGACGTGAGACAGTAGGATTTGTTTTGTACGTAGGCAAAAATTCAAGAAAATGGAGAGGACAAATACCAACGTGTCTACCATGAAGCTGCATGAAGAAGGCTTTTCAGTGGCTTGTAATTTGCCCAAGTTTGGATTCCTTTCCATAAGAAAGACAAAAGATATATCCAAGAAACCCAAATCTGAGGCACTAAAACTTTGAAGTGAATGATGTTGATTTGGGAACTCTGTCTTAGAGGGTTTTGCTTTGAAGCCATTCTCAAACTTAGCCAATTTATTTCAACTTCACATTTTTAAAAAGTCAGCTTGAGGGATGGGAAATATCAGGGCAGGCAGTTTAAAATTTAACAAGTGATAAGCTCTTGAAAAAACTTTTATCTAAGAAAGTGTTCAGCAACCAGAACAATACATAGAACTGAACTATTATATCAGCTAGGCCTATAATCTGTTATATCCTGTGCATTAGCATATGTTACTATAAAGGATTTTCCTGAAGATCAGAAAATAAAAATAAAAAGCTTATATTAAACACACAACAGCTGTCTAGTTGCAGTAATTCCAGAGGAGAATGATAAAAAATGCTTCTCAGTTTCTTTTCTAATATTACCGCAGTCTTTAAGAGATTCCTATACAAGATGAGTGGCTTAAACTTAGTCTTTTTCACTGACTGATATTTGTCTCATGATTGGAGCTGGGCTCTGCTCTTTCACAAACTCTTCTAAAGGAACATACGTGATCTCAGAGATGTGGTTCTTCCTATATTTCTGTGGCAGGTCAATAATGGTTTAAGATCACAGGCATTCAGGTGAAACGTGTTGACTTCTGAAGCCCCTTTGCTCTGACTCAGATCCTGCTTTACAAAACTCTAGTGAACTCAGTGGGAGTTAGGTGTGCTCACGATGCCCCCAAATCAGACCATAAGTGATGCTGGCCTATATGGAAGGATAGTCCAATACTTCACACTTCCATAATAATGTTACTGTGCATGGATATACTCAGCCTGACAGGTGTTTAAGAAAGATAATGATAACTATGAAAAGCAGTGATTTTTTAATAAATGAAAAATCAATTCTTTAAGCCTGAAGGCTATTTGGTTTTGGTACATAACATTGAACATCTCTGTGGGCACACAGATATCAGTGTCAATGTTTTTGGCCATTTAACTGCTTTCTTTGTCCCTTCCTAAAACTGGATGTCAGCAATATTCTCAAGTACTCAGTAAAAGGAAAATCTCAAGCATGAGAGAGAGAGGTTACCACATAAAAGCCAGGCAGTGAAGGTTGAGTAGGGAGGTATGATTTTCTATTTCACATATGCAACCAGAGTCTTAAAGACCGTCACCCCAACAAAAGGTAGATGTCTACTGCTCCAGTAGAGTAGTAGATCCTTTTGCCAAACAAGGTCAAGAACCTCTCCAGTGCATATCAGGAAGGTCTGAATTAGAGCACATTTTCACTTTGATTTGTCAGTCAAGAGATGAGTGTTCAAAGGGAAAAAAAAATAAAATGCACAATTACTCCTGTTAATTTCAACTGTCTACATAATTTGTATTTCAGAGGAATGCTTTCTGGCTTTACTGCCGTAGGAGATTAGCTTCTTTCTCCTGTTTATTAGAACACTTCAATTCCTCTACACAGACATCTACAGTTAGATCTGTAGTAAAGAAAACAGCCCACTATTAGTCTAGTGATGAGGATGTGAAAACTGAGTCAAAGCACTTTGAATCAAACCTGTTGACTTTCAAATATGTCTAAACATGTAATCTAATCATTTCAGAGAAATTTATTCTGTTTCAAGCCCTTTACATTTCCAGACAAGGCTATCTGAGCTCCTAGAGCTTATTCAGAGGAAGCAGCTGTGAAAAATGCTTTTTTAGAGTCCTAAAAGTTCAAATAAACACACACAGTTACTTAAGCTGATGTCTCCATTTATTGAATACTCATTGTAATTGAGATGTGGTCTGAATTATTGTTTCCTATTTCTGAGAGAATTACCAAGCTATGGTGAAGTAGTAAATTTCATTTTCAAGATTCATGCCTCTGTGTGGCACTGAAATTCTCCTGTTCCTTTTTTGATGCTAAGTCCAATCTTCCCAAAAGTGTGCTATATGAATATTATATTCATTGTCACCACGAGATAATCAGCTAACTCCCAGATGCAGAAAATTTTGTTGCAGTTTGTGTTTGGGAGTTTGTTTTCCCTTAAGAAAAAAAAAAAAAGGTTTTTTGAAACAAATGCATATTTTGCTTTTGGCAGACTGTGACTAATTACTATGACTTCCAGCACTTTTGCCACACTATTCTTCTGGGACCAAGGGAGGAATATGACCAGCTGCAGCCAATAATTAGGGCAAAGCAAGTTAGCAAGCAATGTATGTCTGCCATACAGAATGCAAACCAGATTCATGCAATACATCTGGATACTGCAAGTAAAAACAAATGAAACATAAATAAAAAGAAAAATCCTGACAGAAAGCCATATCCAACACTGAATATGCATAGTGATGTGTGAAACTATATTCTGTACTAAAGAGAAAGCTGTTGTTCTTACTCCCAGGGGTATGCATGGCTTTAAATATATTTTACTGCATAACAACAGCATACAGATTTCAGTGCAGGTACCACTTAAACATATTCAAATAGCAGCCTGAACTGAAAGGGATGTTTATCATACACTCAGTTCAAAGTTGTTTTTTGTTGAGCCTCATGGTATTCATGTAGTACTCGTGAACATATGCCATCAAAATTTGGCCACCATAGGAGGCAGGGATTTTTTTTTTTTTTTTCTTCTGTAGTGCTCTTTATAGGATAAGTAACACTAAAATTATCTAGTGAGCTGTGTTGGCTTGTATTTGCTCATGAGAGTTCTGCAAGTGTGTAGGTGAATGTGCTTTGCCTGTGCCTTTTAAATTACAAGCATTAAGCTTAATCACTTGTTCTTTCAAGTTATTTGCAATCATCTGCTTTTTTAATATTTATGCTTTCTTTATGCATGCAGTGGAAAGATTACTTTCTCTCATGTATATAATTATGTTTAAATGATATAATGGTTATGACACAAATCAGGAAAGCAGCAACTTGTTTGGGGGAAGTATAAAACTGGGGGAGGGAGGTCAAACTGTCATTTTGCCATCTTTGATGAGTGATCCCTTTAATTAGTCATTAGCAGACTTTCCCAGACAGTTTCCCAGTGATGACTGTGTAAATAGCGTTATAGGAGAAGGCGTTGCGTGGCAAAAAGGAAAATGTAGCCAACAGTGTCACTCAGAGCTGTTTTTAAATAGATAATTTACAGTCGCATGTCTCTTGTCGGGTTCTTCAGCCAATTTTTCTCCCCCTTGGCTAAGGCTTTTCCCTTAGCAACAAATTAGTAGGCTTTATTGTTATATGCTTGTTGCTTTTTGTTTGGTTGGTTTCTCAGCAAATAAAAATGTTTTCAGTGCAGTTGTTATGTTACAAAGAAATGTAAAACTTACTATCAAAAATGAACTATATAATCATAATCTCGGCCTCTTTACTGACTCAGTTTTTCATTCAGGTGTATTTTCTGGTCTAGAAAAATATATACACATATAAATATATGTTTCCACATACCTGCATATAATGTCATTTTAAGAACTGTGCTGGATTACAGTCCTAAACAATGTGATCTTCAACTTTTTAAGAAAAAAAAATATATATATATAGGTGGTTTGAGAGTAAGAATGGTTTCTCTGTGTCTGCATATCATCTGTGTGTGCTGGTTGAACAAAGTTTTCTTCCTAGAAATGTAAAGACTTTCAACCTAACACTAAAACCAGTGTCTCCTCTTTCCCTCTCATCTTGCTATGGATACCGAAGGTTTTGATTTTATTCTTGAGAGAAGTAAGAAAAAGGGGTTAACAGAGGAATTTCTTTACCACTGTTGTATCATACAGACTTACAGATAACTGCAAACTGGCATTAGCTTTCTGCCTGTGGTCTAAACCACCCCTTCTCCCTGAAGAGCTCTATAAATGACTAAAAAGCCTTCACAAATTCTAAGATCTTGATACCATTTTTTCCTTTACATCTTCCACCATTTCTTTTAGCAAGCTTCTGTTTTGTCTTTCCGTGGGTACTGAATTCTTCAGTCGTGTGTTACCGTGCTAGTATCTTAGATTTTTGTCTTGAGATCTTTTGTGCTTTGCAGCATCAGATCTTAGTAGCTTTCTGATAAAAGCAAGCATAGTATTCATATTCATGCTTCATGATCTTAGTGTCATGATATTGTTATAATCATTCTTGAACTTGTGTAGTGTTACTCTAGCTCTCCTCACTAAACAAAACCAACATGTATGTTTGTAAGGTGTATTCTAAACTGCACTGGTAGTACTCTGCAGCATAAATATGTAGGGTGGCATTTGCACGTATGTGGATATTGGTTAGGCTCTTAACACTTCTATGTGGTTGGCTTCTGTGGAGGTTAAAATTCCTACTGAAAAGCAGGAGAGAATGGCATACATGAGGAGCAATTTAAGTCATTCTGCCTACTTCTATTCTATGCTGTCAAAATGACGGGATAACTACTGCTTAGCTGTTAAAATGCTCCCTCTGCCGCTGTTAGGCCAAAAAAAAAAAAAAGTATACAAGTTTCAGACTTGCAGAAATTTACTTTAACTAATATGCTGTTTTGTACTCATGGATGGTTTTACTTCCACCCGCTACTAGCAGAGCAAATGCTTACTTAATGTTACAGAAACCAACAGTGTTTCTTTGGAAGGAGTAGAGTTTCTCATGAAATGTAATTGCTTTTCTCTGTTGTGTGGTTGGTGTCATTTTTAAAAACATTGCCATCTAATTGATATGAACTTAATTCTGCACACAATGGTTGTCTCACAGTAGGGAATACCTCTAGTTAACTGTGGAAACCACCAGATGAGAGCATGAGAAGTTAATTTAAATGATTTCTTTTTCTTTGAAGCCCTGTAAAATAGTCAATACTTTGACGTTTTTAAAGTGGAGCTAGCAATCCAATTGGCATCCTTTTAATAATGTATTCTTCATGTAAATAATGTAGTTTAGTGGGGAAAAGTATCAACAAGATCTTCTACTTACGTGCTTTCTCAATTTAGTATGTTTTATATCAGTTTGTATAGTAACTGGCAAAGACTGAAATTACTAAGTCTAAATTAAAGCAAATATATTTGAGTTGACATTCATGTATTAGTCTCTATAATTGGATATAGAGGAATAATTAAGTGCCTGAATCAGTACATTTTTACTTTATCTGTTTACATAGAGACACATCTCATCCAGAATATTCTCTCTCAATAAAAACCGATTAATTTTTAGTATTTGTTACACTCTATGACATAAAAGAATTACTTGTTATGGTTCATGGGTTTGGGTGGTTTTTTCATCAAAAAATAAACTATTACACTGTTCAATTCAGTGATTTCTGTACATCATGTTAAGAATAGGATGTAAAAAAATAGCATAGAAATTTAAAATGTAGTTATCTTTCTCTTTTGCTGAGTTAACAGAATGTAGTCATCTGACACTGGCTCTCTTCAGGCAAGACTAAACTAGTTTGAGTAATGAAAAAGTTTCCATTATTTACTATCATGGAGAATTTCTCACTTGGATTTGGATATTCTTTCTGTCATCTAAAAGAAACAGGCAAATCAGGTGATAGCTATTCCTACTGTGTAGTTGTATTATAAAACATGGGAGGATTGGGCCAGGCTCTTTTCAGTGGTACCCAGTGACAGGACAAGAGGTAATGGGCACAAACTTGAGAATAGGAAGTTCCACCTAAACATGAGGAGGAACTTCTTTACCTTGAGGGTGGCAGAGCACTGGAACAGGCTGCCCAGGGAGGTGGTGGAGTCTCCGTCTCTGGAGACATTCAAAACCCGCCTGGATGCGTTCCTGTGCAACCTGCTCTAAGGTGGCCCTGCTCTGGCAGGGGGGTTGGACTAGATGATCTCCAAAGGTCCCTTCCAACCCTATGATTTTGTGATTCTGTGAAAACAGTTAATCTAGAGAAATATTTTGCTTTGTTTGAAGTAAAAATATTTTCATATTTAAGATCAACAAGTTTTAGATATGTATAATTAATGAACAGATTTTTTTTTCTTTTAACTATATTATAATTACTATTTTTCTCCTCATTCATATGTAGTTAGTTTCTTTACTTCATCTTCATCTACAGCGGTACTGAAATAGATTTGTTGGTTTCAGGTTCCTGTGTACAATGCTGCAATTTTGGAGTTGTCTATTGCTGAAGACACATTTATTTAAAAGAGCTGTTTCCTTTTGAATTTTATGAACATCTCTCACAAATACATATGAGAGAGTGCTCTGCATTCATTTACACAGATCTTAAGCAATAAAAAAAAAATCAAATTTGGGACCAAACCTACAGTGAGACTCTCTTGAGAAACTAGTTGTGGAAACGGTCAGATCAGCTTACAGTGGCAAAACAATCTCAAATTTGAATACTCTGGAATCTGAGAGTGTTGTGGAGCTTGAATAATGCATGTGCTGAAAATGATGTCTGATGAGAGGTGATATGCAGGAAACAAGTATTATCATTTTATTGTTGTTCCTTTTAATGGAAGCACAATTTACACTGCAGAGAAAACACGGTCCCTGTGGCTTTGCGCTGGTTTCATTAACTTGTTTACCGTCTGCATGTGTTTTGTGGCAGAAGTTTCTCATAACGTTATGTTTTAGAGCCAGATGTTTGCAAAAGGTGGGATTTTTCATCTGGCACAGCCCAAGTGAGGTATCCAGTAGAGGTATGTTAGTCTGTATGGATGCTTTTCCTACCAACAGTTCCTGTGATGGCTGCTTGCCTGTATCTTTACTAACATAGACCAGTCACATCTTCAGGCTCCCTCTCCTGCTTTCCCCTGTTTTCCTACCATGATAATACTGTTGCAGAGTCAGGGGAGTGGGCAGAGTGATTGGGAGAAAACTCTATGCGATGCTGAAGTAGGAATTGACCTTGCGGTGACACCAGCAAAACTTCAGATCAGAAAAGGAGAAGAACAAAGACGTGAAGGAGCTCAAACTCTTGGTGTTCTTCTCCATGTTATGAGAAGGATTGCACACAAAATATTTTCGAATCAATTCTGTCTTGGAATTTTGAACTGAGGCAGTTTTTTTGTCTTTTCCATCATTGTCACCTCATTTACATTTCTGTTACATGCTGTTTAAGAAAGATGGTAACACATCACAGGAAGACCAGAACAAGCTTCTAGATCTTCATCATTCTGCTGATAAACGGATCTATTTGTACTTTAAACTGTTTTTTTCTTTTTTGTTTTGTTTATTACAGTCATGTGAGGCAAGAAGCTCTTTCTCTTCTCCTATTGTGCTTGACTGTCTTAACAAGGCTTTTTGGGGGGGAGGTGTTGAAGATGTAACTGAAGTGAAAGTTGCTATGACCTGTTTCTAGCAGAGCTCTGGCTGCCTGTTATTTATCTTGGGGGGTGGTTCAGGTATTTTGTAACATTAGCCATGGCTGAAGTTAGGGTGTCTAGGCTAAGCAATCTTCTGCTGGTTTCATGTCCTATTAGATTGCTACCCATTATGCCTGTCTCAGAAGCCAGCCCTGACCTTAGATAGTAAGTTTCCTAAGACAGGTTGTGAATATGGTAAGTCATTGGGTTTGGATAAAAGATAATGCAATAGGATTTACAGGGTCAAAAAATAGGTTTAGTTACGTGAGGTTTTTAACTTGTGTTTTCTAAATCACATAGTAAATGGGATTTTGACATTTTGAACTGAGACTAATGAGCTAATTATCTTCAGTCATTATGTGCAACGTACTGGGAGTCCTCAAATGAGTTTCTGCCTTAGATCCCTTTGAGTGTTTCACACGTATGGCGGGATTGGCTTTCTGCAGCTCTTTCAAGAGGGAAACCAAATATTTGGTTCTTGTGGAGATGATTTTGGAGGTGTCATCCTCAAGGGTTTCCAAGTGTGTCCCAATTGTGATTGATGCTTCCTTCCAGTGCCCTTGAAAGTAATTCATTCATCCCAAAACGCATAGTGAACTGCACTGCATAAAAATTATGAGCCCAGTTTTGGCCAGACTAGTCTTACTTTTAGATCTAGTCTGTAACAGACAGCCATGCTTCTAGATCAACATCTAAGACAGCACAGTTTTCTCATTTTTTGAGATGTTTTCACGATTCAGCATCTGCCCAATCCGCTCATTTCTTCCTTCATCTGTGCCATAACTTGCATCCCCTTTATTCCTGGAAAAAACACAACCTGTACCAGCCTGGGAGGAACTACACTTGCAAATATTTCTCTTAATGATATTTTCTCATTATTTTTTTAAATACTGTTGGCATTCTTTGTGATAATCACCTGATCTTTTTCTTGCTGCTCCCAATGGTTATCTTTTGAGCTAGTTTGGAAGATAGCAAGTATTTTCAATTAGTCATGTAAGAATTTACACATATGCACATACACACACCCCCCACCCTTTTTTTCCTTTTCCCCCAGGACCCAGTTAGCCTCAAAGTGCTCTAGTTAGTTCCGAGAAATTAGTTCAAGCCATCAGGTAACCTCACCCACTTGGAAGACCTGGTGAGTTTTGCAGTGTGGCAGGTTTGTCACTGTATCACAGTGGGAAGTTTACACCAAGCCTGAGCTTTTGCAGGACTCACTGTCCTTCACTACAACTGAGCAAATTCAAACCTGGGAGGAGGTTTTACAGCACATGGAAGGTCCAGGCCTAGATGCTATTGAAAGTCATTTCCAAGGGAAAGCATACTGAGCAGTGAGGCTTGAAACTTTGGCACACTCTGCAGTGGAATGCAAAGTAGCCATACCTGCATCACCAGACCCTTTTATTTATTTAATTAAATGGAATTACACAGTTATAACACTTTTATTGATCAAGGGTGGGGGGCGGTTTGGAGAGCATGAAATGCGATAGCTAGCTTCTGTGTAAGGTAATTTGTGTGTAGCAGTAGAAAAACATTTTCAAAATTGTACTGGTACTGGGAAAAGTCAGTGTACTTCAATTCAGCTTCTGTTGTAAAGGGGGAAACTGCTTTCCCCAGCAACTGTTTGCTGTCACTGTTAAGCTTTTTTCAGAAGGAAATTAGTAAGTACCTTGAAAGAAATTAATTTGGAACCCACAGAGGAGTCAAAATTGCCTGATACAAAGGGGAGATGGGGATGGGAATCTCACTTGAGTTAGATCGTCAGAAATAGTAAAAGAAATGTACTGAAGAAGAACTGCTCTGTTATTAATTACGATTTCCACAGGCATTTCCATAAAAGGGTATAGTCAGCATTTATTTTGAGTGTCTATTTTTGATTTATTATATAAGTTATAAACTTGTATATATTTGTACATTTTCAAAAGTAAAACTGTAGAAAAATCCTAATAGTGGTGAAACTTTACAGTTATGTCTTTGTGTAACATAGATTTCAGATACATTCTTAAAGAATCAGAAATATTTTAGGGTAATATCTCTTTTTAAAGGAAATTAAGAGAACCTATTTTCACCTTGTTTGTTAATAGACTTCGATACTTATTTTCCAGTACATTCTCCTGCTTCCAATCACAAGTAGAAGAGTACAAATTTACAATAAATTCACCAAGTGCCTGCACTAAACAAATTTAGTAGGATACCAGAGTGAATACTCCAAGTGTTGAATAAAACTTACTGGGAGACTAGATTTATTTTTTTATTTTTTTTTTTTCCAAGCATGGCTTTGGCCTCTGCACAAAAATTAAAAATCACTGTGATTTTTTTCTCTCTCTCTCTTCATTCTCTCCCTCCGTTGTCCCAAACAGCAGGACCATGCCAGTCTCATATGTGCTCTGTTACTTTCAGAGTAAAGGGACTATGTTGTCTGAAGCGTGTATTTCTCCTCAAAAAAGAAGGGGGTAGGCTATTTCCCTGTCACCTGCTTCATCTAGGCCATGGATTAAAAGAAAGATAATAATTCTTACTAGAAATTCCTTGGAAAACACAAATTCAACAAGTGATAGTTCCACTGACTGTCTGATGATGCTGGCACGTGACCAGCTAATGTCATGCTGACGTTCCTGCACGTCACTTGTGTAGAAGTATATACACACACGCATGTACACACATTAGATACATATCCTGCCATATTTTCCAACTGCAGAGTCTTCACCAGCAGCCCCAGGGGGTGCAGCATTTAACCGAACAGGGCCTCTGCCTTGACCTCCATTCCTGGGGGCTGTGTCAAGCCACCACAGAGAGAGGCAGGAGCGCAGTAAGGGAAGCAGAGGTCAGCAGGGTCATTAAACTGTGCCTCCCTTCCAGTAGCAGGACTGACGGCAGAGCTGCAGGTGGCTCCAGGGAAAGTCGCATCTAGGATCTACCTATAGTGATATCAGAAATCACATGAAGCGCAGCAGGGAACTGCTTTTAATTACCTATGCATCTTTGGATTTCTATTCAAGAGAAGTATACAGGGTCTCATACAGTAAATCTGTATGGTCAATTATTTCTAGATGTTCCTTGGGTACTACAAGGTATCACTTCACGTTTGAGGGCGTATCTACACAGCATTGTCTGAGTATACAGCCACTTGAATGGGCTTGTGTAGCCTGTGTGGGGCTGAGGACACTGCTCAGGTGCCCATGCTAGTTCATTTCAAACTAGCATGAGTGGCAATGAGCTTCAATTAAAGCGCCCAGTGCTGAATGTTTTTTATTGTTGGCTTGGAAATGAAACTGCTTTCTTCCTTTCTTCCCTAAAAAACCACAACCATCAACAGACAATAGGGTTGCTGATCAAAGCTTCCAGGGAAAGCTGCTTTTGTAACTGAAATACGGGGACCTCTAAAAGAACAGAGTGTACAAAACCAGAGAGATTATTTAACAAGGAGTAGTTGTTATGTGTAATCTTGGGCACTGTGCTTTCCCTACTTGGGAAACAGCAGGAATGGAATCTATTTAACTATGTAGAATACACTAAAAACCAGATCCTGTTACCCTCACGCGTGCTGTTTAGTATCTCTTCCCAGTTAAACTCTATATGATTTTGTAGTGTTTGCTCAATATACATTGATCAGTAGGATGATAACAGTACGTTTGTGTGATTTATCTCATTCTTCTTTCCAGTAGAAAAACTGCAGTAGAGTGCAGTTTAAACTAGCCAAGATACAAGCCACAACAATGTAAGAGACTGCAGCAGAATTCTGCATTTTTATGCAGAATGTGCATGAGAAAAGAAAAGGTGCTTCCTTTCTGGACTTGTCAGTTTGGACCTGTTAAATGAGTGAAGGATAAGTCCTTGGCTTTATATTGTTACCTAAATTTCCAGCCTTCCCTCTATATGAGCAGCTGGTCACGTTTGCAGTCATCCCTATCTACTGGAAGTGTTATCTCTTACATATCTGTCTGACCTGTTTCATTTTAGAACAAGTTGTTTTCCTTCTCTCTTGCTATATAGATGTCCTAACGAAAGATACCTTCTTTTAATTCTAAACACAATGACATAAGGATGAGCAAAATATCAGTCAGTCTTGCAGAAAAGACAGCAACTTCAGTTTTCATTTGGCTACTGAAGCAACTCACTAAAAGACCTGTGCTATTCTTGTAAAGGTTAACATTTGCTTTTAAGGATCATTTTTTTGAGGGCTGCTTCGTGAATGTGGTAACTCCAGTAAAAATTTACTGGGCAAACTCTTTTGAGACCTTACTGCTCCCTGCTCGTACTGTTTGAGTGTAAACTGCTACCACTACATGAAACCTACTGATGCACCTTGGGATTTCTGAGCTAATCTGCCACAGAATATCTAGAGGTTGTGATTAGAGCCTGATCAGATCTACTACTGATCAGGATCACATGTCATACCACCCAAAATCAAGATTTCAACTTGGCCAGGACTCTAATATCTACATTACGTGGTTTTTCTTTATTTCCTGGATTTTCTAGCACTGTTGCATTTAGGTTTTAGTCTAAAATGTGCATTCAACTCAGGCTTTATTTTGGTACATATTGTCCTCTAATAAGAACAATGGTAGAAAAACTCCTTAGCAGGCACCTTAGCAGGCAAAGAGTTACTTGCAGTGCATTTAGAAAACTGGTCTGTTGCAGCAAGGCAAAAGGAGAAAATACCTCAACTATACTATTTTCCCTTTTTNATTTTCCCTTTTTCCTCCCCTTCCTTTTTTTTTTTTTTTTTCCTTCCCTGCTGCTACTCGTTTCAGCCTGACCCCAGCCCAGAACTGGGAAGTATAGTTGTTGACTAAGTGTGGAGGAAAGCAAGTACCAATCCATTTGTTCGTACAGAGCTTAATTTATAAAAGGAAAAGTCATTTTGAATTGACAGTTTTCATTTACTTTTATATTTCCACTGCTGTTAAGAACCTTCGTGTTCTGTGATAAAGGTAGCTAACAGACTCGAGAGATTTGCCATGTTGTCAGCTAGCATTTGGAAATGCATTTGTAACCGGGTTGGCCCTAGCAGACTAATGCATTGCCTCTAACTTCTTCCCAGATGCTGAACTGAACCATTATTTAACAGACAGCTATTTAAGGGGTGGAAAGGTGTGCTGATGGGCTGTTACTAAAGCAAATGCAATCTGAGAAAGTTCCAGTGATTGTTCACAAGAGTGTATTACACACAGTGTTGTGCAGCTAAGAATTACCAGTCCTGCATCACATAATTGGGCACATCTCTAATTTGAGTTTTTTCCAATAAAATCTGAAAACTTGTAACTAGTAGCTTGGAAACCTCATTTTGAGTTGTTGACCAAGAATTAATGAATCATCCATAGCCTGTGTCAAAATATTTTTATGTTGCTCATATGCTATCCTCCCACCATGTTTCTTCAAGTTGGAGGGGAGAAAGGAATTAAAAGGGGTTTTGAGTTAAGACAGCAGCAAAATAACAAAAAAACTTTAAAAAAAGCTTTAAAAGTTATTAAAACTGCAAACAAGAATCCAAATTGACTATCTAATTAGTTCTTGGAATTCACTGCTGGGTACTTTACAAAAAAATCTAAGGTGTAGTTAGAATATTAGATTACCAACCTAATTGGGCAGTATAATTTTGCAGCAGTATATAATGAGAATTCAGGCCAACAATTAATTCAGTGGTTCAGATGGTAGAATTCTTGGGCAGGAGCCAGCTTCACTTATAACCTCAATTACATCCTTTCTTCTCTTGCCTTTCTCCTGAGGATGATCAGCCTATTTTTCTACTACTTATTTTAAAAGGAAATTACTGTGAAATTTCAAAAGTTACATGACTTGAAAATCCAGTGTCATTCCCCAACAAATATTGAGTAATTCATGAGGCAGAGGAAAAGGAAGAATAATATGTTAATAAATGACTTAGATGAAGTAGAAGACTTGAATCTAAACACTGTGCTCTGCTAAGATAGAATTTTCTTTTTCTCGGTTTTATGGGGCGAATACATAAAGCTCTGTTGAAACAGAGCCTTCTGAAGCCCTCATTATTCTCTTTAGGTTGTGGTTGTAGAATCCTNCCACTATTCTTTTTTCCCTTTTTCCTACCCTTTCTTTTTTTTTTTTTTTCCTTCCCTGCTGCTACTCGTTTCAGCCTGACCCCAGCCCAGAACCGGGAAGTATAGTTGTTGACTAAGTGTGGAGGAAAGCAAGTACCAATCCATTTGTTCGTACAGAGCTTAATTTATAAAAGGAAAAGTCATTTTGAATTGACAGTTTTCATTTACTTTTATATTTCCACTGCTGTTAAGAACCTTCGTGTTCTGTGATAAAGGTAGCTAACAGACTCGAGAGATTTGCCATGTTGTCAGCTAGCATTTGGAAATGCATTTGTAACCGGGTTGGCCCTAGCAGACTAATGCATTGCCTCTAACTTCTTCCCAGATGCTGAACTGAACCATTATTTAACAGACAGCTATTTAAGGGGTGGAAAGGTGTGCTGATGGGCTGTTACTAAAGCAAATGCAATCTGAGAAAGTTCCAGTGATTGTTCACAAGAGTGTATTACACACAGTGTTGTGCAGCTAAGAATTACCAGTCCTGCATCACATAATTGGGCACATCTCTAATTTGAGTTTTTTCCAATAAAATCTGAAAACTTGTAACTAGTAGCTTGGAAACCTCATTTTGAGTTGTTGACCAAGAATTAATGAATCATCCATAGCCTGTGTCAAAATATTTTTATGTTGCTCATATGCTATCCTCCCACCATGTTTCTTCAAGTTGGAGGGGAGAAAGGAATTAAAAGGGGTTTTGAGTTAAGACAGCAGCAAAATAACAAAAAAACTTTTAAAAAAGCTTTAAAAGTTATTAAAACTGCAAACAAGAATCCAAATTGACTATCTAATTAGTTCTTGGAATTCACTGCTGGGTACTTTACAAAAAAATCTAAGGTGTAGTTAGAATATTAGATTACCAACCTAATTGGGCAGTATAATTTTGCAGCAGTATATAATGAGAATTCAGGCCAACAATTAATTCAGTGGTTCAGATGGTAGAATTCTTGGGCAGGAGCCAGCTTCACTTATAACCTCAATTACATCCTTTCTTCTCTTGCCTTTCTCCTGAGGATGATCAGCCTATTTTTCTACTACTTATTTTAAAAGGAAATTACTGTGAAATTTCAAAAGTTACATGACTTGAAAATCCAGTGTCATTCCCCAACAAATATTGAGTAATTCATGAGGCAGAGGAAAAGGAAGAATAATATGTTAATAAATGACTTAGATGAAGTAGAAGACTTGAATCTAAACACTGTGCTCTGCTAAGATAGAATTTTCTTTTTCTCGGTTTTATGGGGCGAATACATAAAGCTCTGTTGAAACAGAGCCTTCTGAAGCCCTCATTATTCTCTTTAGGTTGTGGTTGTAGAATCCTATATATTGTTTTCCAGCCTGAAGCATTGGTTCTGAAGTATGTCTGTATGTACACCAAAAAGGTAGTAAGTATTCTGCATATTCTACAGTGCTCATAAATTTACTTCTATTTGCTAGCAAAGTGCAGGCTGGCCAGGGGTAGCTTTACCTCTTAATACCCTTCTAATGCATTTTTAGCTAGATGTTTTTTGAGGAAGAATGATAGAACACATTTATACATAAAGTTAACCATATATTCAGGAATTACTTCAAATCTGGTTTACTTTATACTAAAGATGAAACAAATTGCCAAGTCTAAAAACTATTTCCTTATTTGAGAAACACTAAAGGGTGCTTCAGTTTGCTGTAATTACTTAAGAGAATAAGCCAGTGCTGAGGCAATTTAAATTATCAGTTTATATTAGAGATAATTTTAAATCCAAGTGACTTCCTCTGGGAGCTAGGGTTTAGGAACAGTAGTAGAATTATGATTTAGGAACATTTCAGTTCTTTTTAGGACTTTTTATGTGTGGGCATTTAATCTTGGTTTCATATTTAATCCTTTTGTATTTCCCAGGCCCAAAATGTGTTTCTTCATTACCTTATTGGATGCCTTAGTTAAGGCAGCAAATGCATAGTCAAAGAAATTCTCAGATTCTGTCCAGAATATATTTGTATTTCTGCCCAAAAGAGGGTAAAAACAGTCACTTCAGACAATGAAGATCATTTTGTAACTGATCCTTTCAAATTTTTGGCCCTAATTCAAGCAAACACGTTCGATGTTACAGGAGTTGTCATACTGCAATGCCTTTTTAAGAGATGAAAGCAGTGTGCTGCAAGTCATTAAGACATGCCATAATATTTTCTTTTACCTGCCTTGTGCTTATGCAATTTATCCTGAAGGAATGAGTTTAGGCAGTCCCATTACAGTTCAGTATTGTTGTGCATTAGTAAAATATTTACATGGAAGACCTCATAAGTAAATAAGACAGACATCACAAACAAAGAGCAGAGGAAGGTTTTTGCAACAAATTGAACTGGGGATTTGCTTTAAAAATATGAAATCAGCTGGAAATTCACCAGGTGCAAACAGGCTTTTGAAAGCAGTAGAAGCAAATTGTAATGCTAATGGAAGCCCTGTTAGGATGCCATTCTCTACTCCTTTTCTATGTGAAATTGTTTACTCCTGTCTTCTGCAAGTGGTCAATTGAGGTACTATGTCTAAAATTAGGTGTCCCCTACCCCCCACCCCCGTGTTCTTTGTTTACCTATGAAAGGGAAAGGAAGAGGAGATAAGATGGAGCAGTAACATCCTGCTGCAGCTGTCCAATGCGTAGCTGTCAAATGGTCCCACTCCAGGAGAGAGTAAAAGCCTCATGTATATGGTGCCTTCTGACAGTAAAAATTGTGAACGTAATTAAAAGATAATAGAAAACAAGAGTGCCTTTCTCTAAATGTTATCCATCTCTGACAGATGAAGCTAAGATGCTTATTTTTGAAGCAGTTACAAACTGTTTTCAGAAGGAAAGTTTACATCCTATTAAACTCCTAAGGCTTAGGTTTTCCTCTCGCCCAGATAATAGTTCAACCTGTCGCTTGAATTGAATGGAAAAGTCTCTGCTGCTGCTATTGTTATCATGGCGGAACCCAAAATGTTTTCATATGATACAAACGCACACACTTTACTTCCCTAAAAGACTTACCACATGACGTTATTGTAAAATCTCACTGTGGAAAACCATAGGAGAGCTAATCTACTTTCCGTGGCTTCCGTTACGCTGTTACTAATGCTACGGTGTCCTAAAGAACTAGTTCAAGCTTGTTCCTACAATATGTGATGTTTATTTATGTGGAAGTAATTTTGTAGGCTATACCAGAGTAGCTCGTCTCAGATATTTCCTCAACATCCTCCAAATTTTGACTGTAAAATTAAGGTATTTTCTCAGCTTTAACAGTCATTCCTCACCCTTAATGAAATTTGCTAAGAAGATCTATCACAAATGGTAAAAGGCGTATGCTGTATAGATTAATAAATTCCCTCTTAAAGTTTGAGTTCTGTTTTGGAAAAGAAGGCCTTTGCTGTTTTCTGATGTGTTACAATTTGTGAAATACAGCTTCATATTTCTCAGCAGGTCTCCTTTCTCTTGTTTG
Source organism: Rhinoptilus africanus (assembly GCA_013400135.1). Lineage (NCBI taxonomy): Eukaryota > Metazoa > Chordata > Aves > Charadriiformes > Glareolidae > Rhinoptilus > Rhinoptilus africanus. The sequence goes on along the minus strand of VXBO01001318.1, from coordinate 25,187 downwards.
CTTTTTTTTTTCCTAATAATAATAAGCCCATAATTCATGAAATGCAAATCTATAGTAGTATCTATAGTAATCTATAGATATGCAAATCTATAGCAAATCTGTAGTAATCCAGGATTTTGATGATAGAGCTAGTTACTGTTCTTGCTATCTATGTCTCTCCCTTGAAGTAATTTATTATTTGAGTTGGCACCAGTCTTGGCACCAATAGGGTGAGCTGCTGACCATGCTATTGTACCAGTAGCTTTCAGTGGCCTCCTCCCTAGAAGTAAACTCCATTCCTAATGATATGCTTTTATAACCTGTTATTGATTAAGCAATCTAAATCCCATTTCAGTCAACATAGATGTGTCACAGAAAATCAAAAAAACATGTCAAGCAACAGTTAAACACATTCAGTTTGGAAAACAAGTTGTCTGTTAGAATAGATGTATTTCAGCCCTTTACAGAGCTAGAATTTTAGATGAAGAGACATTTAAAATCTTTACAGCTGTATCAAGTATGAAGGAAAAAGTGCATAATCAAACTTCTTTCTTAGTTTAAAATAAGTATAATTTGTGGTTGCAGGTGGGATTATATCAGAATAAGCTTCAAGCACAATAAGCTTCATGGACAAAAAAGCTTGCTTGTTAGTCTGTTTATAATTGTTTTTGTGACATGGTTTTGATCAGAATGCAGATTGTTTCCCTTAGGAAAGGCACTTTAAAGTATTTTCTTGAGACTAATTTAAGACTGGTCTCCCCAGCAATTACACCCTTTCAAAGTATGGTGTTGGAACGAGCATTCAAATTCTTTAGGCTTATTCAGGCTGGTTTGATGCCTTTTTAGTGGTTAGTCTTTGCTACTTATTTGCATGTTATCTGCACACTAGAAAATCTCCCAGGACTGAGCAGATGTAGTTGATGTGTCTGCTGTCTGTGTGATATACCTTCCCCATGGTTTCAGAAGGCATTTTTCAAAACCTAGAAATGAGGAAATTGTTCCTGTCTAGCATTAGTAACCTTGGTGAGCTGCTTGCTTCCCCTCGCAGTGGCAGCTTTGATAGTTTATTAATAAATACATTTTATGTTCGTCTCACAACCTATTACTGCTGTTAGGATGCATATGATTCATGCCATTATCATATCTTAGCATGTTGGATGCTCTGTGGATGCCCTGTTACTCTGTGGAGGCAAATAGGTAACTAACACAGGGCCAAAGACAGCAGCAGAGCTGGGAGGTATAAGGATGCATCACACTGATCTTAATGAATCTTCTACAATCTTACTTCATGCTCTTGCTTTCAAGAAGCAGGGAACAACATACCTAATGGCTCAAACAAGAATGAGCCCCTGTGCAGAAAACAACTAACTGAAAACAGTTACAATGAAGATGTTAAGGTTTGCTTGTGCAAATCTGGGAAGGACAATAAAGGAAATAATGGAAGGTCATACAAAGTGCCTTTCAGGCACTTCTATGGACTTCTAAGTTTTTATCTTAAAATTAAACTGTATTTGGAATACTTATAATGCAAACACCTTCTGATGATTTGCAGTCGTTTTTGAAAGTGAGAAAGCAAGTAATATTTCTTGAGCCAATTGTTTTATTTTATCAATCAGATTTAAGATTTTGTATTGCCATTAATTTTACACTTCTCAGTCAGAGTGTTAGGAAAAATACATTCGTTAGCTTGCTTTTCCTATGATAATTCTGAATCTCATTAAGATCCCTGTGCCTTCTGTCCTCATCACTTAAACTTTGAGCTCAGCTCTTTCTGCTAACTGTACAAGGACTCGGAACACAGACACAGAGGAGAGAGGTCTGAAATGGAGTATGAATCCCCACCCTTCCCTCTTCCAGAAGAAAACAGGGTAAGGACAAATACAGAAAATATTACTAAATCTGAGAATCAGTATTGTGACCTTACTTGGAATTCTGTAATACTGATGCTCACTGATGTAAGTATCAAAAAGATACCTGAAAGAAGGAGGTCACAGAGGTGATGGTATCATTCAGTTCTAATGAAAGATGACAAATTTACAAAGTAAAGAATTTGCTTTTTAATGCTGAAAATAATCACACTATATAACTATTTTTATAGTGTGTACTGAAGTTGAAGTTTGAACAAAAAATATTGCAAGCATTTCCTTTTTTAATATGAAATCAATTTTCTGTTTCTTGACAAAAATTTTTAAAGTTAATATTAAAAATGGCATATATGAGACACTGTCTTTTGGAAATAAAAAGTAAATGCTTCAGTTCCAAAACTTAAAACACTTTGATCATTTCTTTAAAAATATTAATCTCTCCAACTATAAGCATGTTATATTTACATGCTTTATATGATACCATGGGGTTCAATGGCTATATAAAGTTCTTATTAATATTGCTCTGTAAACCAGCATTGCTTTTATAGACCACCATTATTCTGTTCTTTAGCAACAACGAACTTTATAGGTATCTAAAAATATACCAGGCAGATATTTCTGCAGTGTAATGTGACGTTGTCCCATTTCATTCAGGAGAGCTTACACCATTTTATGAGTTGAAAGTCTGGCCTCACAGGACTAAAGTATGGCTCTCTACCGAAATGTTTGCTATATCATAAACAAAACCAATTTTTATTTCTAAGCATTTTTGTGACTGCTTGGATTTCACTTGAGCAGTTAATCTAAGTGTATTAGCTCCGCTTCTGCCTCTGTTCCTGTTACATATTTTACATAGCTGCCACCCTGAAGAAACTGCTCCTACATGAACATGCATCTTCCCTTTTTTCCCCGTCTGTTACATGCTATGCCGCAATGTCAAGGTGTCACAGAGTATGAAAAGTTTTGATGTGACGTTGGGTTAGGAAAGTGGATAGTCTTTCAAGGATGAAGCATTCATTTGAAAAGAAGTCTCTCTTCTAAAAACTTTGTAAGCATTGTAGGTTTGGGGGTATTTCTGTTTATTTGTAGATGGTAGAAAAAAGAAGCTGTTATTGTGATAAAACTAATTTTTAAATTATTCCAGCATCATTAAATACAAGTTTACAGTGGCAACAAATGTTTATATTTTCAAGTTCTCTTGTTTGGTGTTGTTAAGACCTCAGGAGTGCTGATCAGGGATTATTTTATATAATTTCATTATAAAAATGACATCTGTAAATATGGTGCTAATGAAAAGCTGTGGTTAGATAAGATTAGTATTCTGTAGATCCAAAATCTGATTTTAACTAAGCTCCTATGCTACTTTTGTTACATAGAAGCTTAAAACTGAGCAAAATTCCTTTGTTTTTGTCTTTTTCAAATTGGTAGTCTTAGGCTTTATTCCTTCCTGCTTTTTGGAAGCAAGAGCTGTTGGCCACTGAGATGCAAGATCAGCGAGACATACCCTGTACTTACACTTCAGGCTCTGGTTTGGTTATCTGGTTTCTTAACTGGGTACTCTCAGAGTATGTGATGTGCTCAAAATCCATGGTAATGACTGCTGTGTGTAGGCCTGGGCAGTGGCAGTGAGGTGTATCTCTTTTGTGTAGATACATGCCAAAACTTTCATCTTGGTTTACCCAAAACTACTGCTATTCAAAAGGCAGTATTAAAATAAATAAATAAATTTAAGCACTGCAGTTTTCAAAAATCCTCTAGAGGACATCAAACCCACCTTGAATGAACAGATGAGAAGGTATTTGTTCAATTACTGCATTGCAAGTACTTATTTTCAGCAAGTTTAAATTTCGCTGAATCCTTGGAAACTACAAATAAAATAATTATTTACGGTCTCAGAGCAAGTGTCCATTTGTTTTGATTATTACATCTATAACAATGTATTTCTGCTAGCTCTGCAGCATCTGAAAGGTCACCATGCGTACAAAGATTTCAGAATAAATTTGCTATGCTTCCAAATGTAACTCACTCAAAATCCAAATTATCTAAACGTAAATAGGTTCCTGTTCCAAAAAATTTGCAATGGTTCATTTATATTATATCTCAATCTATATGGTCACATCATGAACCGCAGTTAGAGATTGTCAGCTGGTCTTTTCCAGTATATGTAACATTTATTGCAAATGAAATGCCAAGTCTGATGACCAGCATGTGGTGCCTAGTCTGAGATCACTGTCCATTGTGTGTATGGATCTTGTCCAGACAAGAAAAATCAGCATCTTTGTAGAAGATAAAATCCTGCCTATAATTATTTTGCCTCTTAACTCTGCCTTTTCCAGGTCTCTTGCATCTCTATTGGAAACTGTAAAGACCACTTGTTAAGTGGTTCAAACTCATGCGTGCTGCGGCTAGGCTGGTATCAGAGGAAATGCAGACATATAATTTCATATTCTTTAATGGTGCTTAGGAAAACCCAGGAAAAGGAAACTTTGTTTTTCAAGATGAGGTATTAGAAATGCAGTTAATTAACATCTGTTGCTTCCAAGTCTATATAGGTGGTTTTGAAAGTCAGTATCAACGTTAATAATTATTTCAATACTGTGAAGTATTTAAATATGTATGTATCTGATACAGAAGACTATTTGAAGTGCGGCTGAAATGGCTGAGGCTTTATGTCTGTGAGGCATGGTTAATTAAATGTCTCTGTGCCACAGACTTTGACTTTTCCTTTCACCGTCTGCTCCAATTCAGAATAAAGTGACCCCACTTTACTGAAACTTATTAACCAAGATATTACTAGTTATAGAAACTGAACTGAAATGGTTCTGTTCAAAAGCTTTTAGGTCATAATGATGTATAATTAGTTAATACATATATAGAAATCATTAATAACAGTTAAAGATTTGAAGATAATCTGTCACTCATTTAAGTATGCCAACATTTCAGGATGGAAGTTTTTGGTGAGAAGTAAATGTTTTACACTATCTGAAATCTGTCCCACATCAAATTAGCAATAAAACATAAATACACACTGTCTTTGTCTATACATATTTTTATCTATGATACCCACATATATATATATTTGTAGTCTGGAGTGTGTATACATATACATGTAAAAATAATGTAAGGTATAATTGCATAGGCAGAAAAAATGATCTGCAAACATCCCTATGTTTGTAAAGCGTGAATAAGCTGTATATGTAAATTCATAGAAATGTAAATGTTCTGGTGTAAATTGTTTCTTCTTGTAGACAATTACACAGAAATTATAGTGTATATTTTAGCTGCCCTGACAAGCGCTAGTATGGCCTAGCATTATGTATAGGCCCATTTAGATATACGTGTGTCTGTATTTATTCATATATAAAAGCCTTCCAGTAATAGTGAAGTTTCAGAGGTTGAATTACAAGCCTGTAGTATTATTAACTTGATCAATTTTCTGCTTAATATATCACTTCCTTGGCAGATGTTGGCGGGTTCTCTAATGTGTATCATTAAATATACAGAAGCTGTGGTGTTGCTGAGTAAATGTCATTTATCTTTTCCACTTTGAAATCTTAGTATCACATTATTAGAGCTTTTGTTCAGTTTCCTCAGTCTAAAGTATGAGTAATGGCTTGAATTCTGTTTGGTAATATTTGCATAACCAGCTCTGAATGTTTAGGCCTCTTCAAGGTGAAGGCAGGGCCGTGCCTGGATGACTTTACTTTTATGTCGTTGTAGTTGTTAGGCTGGAGATAAAACGTCCGGTTACGCTTTCTCCTGAAAAGGATGTAGATTTTACTGGATATTATGGGCTACAACAGAACCTTTTGCCAGGCATAAACTTTTCAGATATCATGGTATTTATCATGATCATCATTTCTTCTTTTTCTTCTTAATACTAATGAAATGGGCATGAGGAGACGTGCACACAAACTGAGTTTAGAGTTTTCATTGACACAATCTTCCATATGGTAACTGTCCTGTTTGGACAGTTTCCTGTTTCCAGGCTGATTCCTGTTTTGGTTTGGGAGCAAAATATGTACATTTCAGAAAGACTGGGAAGTTTTGTTTACTGACTGATGGCATTGCCACGGCTCAGCAACTCAGTGGAGGCCCTGGGCTTGCTTCTCCACCATTGTTTAAGTCCAGTTAAAGAACAGCAACATCTTGAAATCCTATACAGGCACACACCAGTATTATTTTTTTTCCAAAACATTGTCAATCTGTAAAAACAACGTGAAACGATAATTGGGATATAATTATAAATCTCAGGTTAATGTCCTAAGACTGAAATATACAGAGAGATTTTAAGATGCCATGTACCTCCCAAGATACATAGTAGTAATATTTGCTCAATGATGAAAGTGTCCCTGAAAACATCTGAATGTAGATAATGACTTGATTTCTTTGTTGAAGTGATAATCCATTCAAAGGCTTTTGCAGTTAATTACCTTCAAATTACTTGTATTGTATTAGGTTATTCCCCGAAAAACAGGACATATGCTAGCAGATGAAACTAAGAGATAGAATTTCAAATTGTTTTATGATACTCTGCCTAGCACATCTGGGTAATATAGTCATATTTCTTACCCTGCTTGACACAGATGACATGCGATGTACTTCTCAGAGGATCATTTTTTTTCTTTATACCTCTTCATCTTTCAAATATAACATAATGGATTTTATCCTAGTCAAAGTTCCCCCTGTGTATCTCCACTACTGAGGGCCCTTGGTGAAGACCTATAATCCTCTTTCTCATTTACATGATAATATTCAGATGAAAAGTGAGAGTAGAACGATTAAAAAATTAGTAGGGGAGGAAAAAAGGCTTAAAGTCTTTTCATACGTGAAACTTCAAGCTTTTATGTTCACAGTGCAAAAACAATGCTTCTGCTTAATTCCACTTCTGCATTTAGTACAAAGAGAAATAAGTAATTGCCTTGCTTGTAGAATTGTTTTGTTCATTTTGCTATGTAAAATTGATGGTTTGAAATTTTTATAGAGCTGGTACTTCTAAGAGTATCATTTTTCATTTCACCCTTTCTGTTATCTCAAATTACGTACATTTTGTATTGCCACATTTTGCTCTGTTTATTCTTCAAAGTCTCGTTTTTACACAATCCAGTAGCTCTACCAAGTACCGCAGATGTATTCTTAAAAACAATACCAAGAGTACTAGGTGAGTGTTCTTTAGAAGAATAAACTTCCTTCTGTGTTTTGGCAGTTTAAAGCTCTTCTCGTTACCATTCTGTTTTTTCTCTCTCTAGTGGAATGAATGTAAAGCTGGATGTTTTTACTACACAGTATTGTGGAAATGATGGAATGCACAGTAAAATTGCAAATTAGCACTGGATGAAACCCAGACTTTGATACAGTAGAGGGAGATTAGAAATGATTTGTTTTGTCTCTGTGGGGAGGTGTGCCAGATGTCCCTCTGTTTGAACAATCCCTGATGATTAACCCCTGAAACAGTACTCTCTATAGCTTCTTGCCTGCTCTCAACACCAAGTTAGGCAGAGTACAGGAGCTTCTGCGGGATTGCCTCAGGTATAAAAGATAAACCTCCCTGAAAGTCAAAACATATATAGTGTGCAAAACCATCAGGTTTAGGTGAAGGGCATAGCCTTCCATAGTTTATGGTGTCTTACTTCCCGACTGTGTAATGATGCAGTCCAAGACAATCAAGTAACGCACTGTACTCAGTCTGCTTTCTGTTGACTAATGGGCCAATTGTATCAAACAGGAACCATTTGCAAAGTAAGCGAAGGTGATTTTGAACACATTACAACTTAAGTTTCTGTAATGTGTCTTTATCTGTAGTAAGATTAATACATGTATGTACTTGTATTCATACACATCAAATGTACGTAGCTTTTTTCCACAGAGCAGAAAAAGTATCTGAAATTAATGCTGAGATTGTGCATTAGTGTCTTAAAAGAATGGAAGTGTCATAATGAAGAGCCAGGCATGCTGCTGGTGTAAATTGGTATAAGCCTAGCAAATTCAGAGGATCGGCTAGCTTTAAGACTTGTCTTTGGTTTTGTCCTCTTGGGCTGTATTACTCTCTGAAGACAATAATTGCATGAGCACAGTTTTTTCAGTAGTTAGTAAATCACCACCCTTTTTTAGCACTTTGCAAAGTGAAGACCTTGCTTTCTTGTACAGTGTTCTATTTTTATATCTATGATTTATTATTTTTTTAATTAATATAACTGAACAGGAAGAGATAATAATGTCTGTGCCATTTTAGTTTGCAAAATATCAGTAGCCACTGGCTAGATGATGGTGAGGGGCTCGGTACATGTTGGTGAGAGACCCACCTGCTTAACCCTGAGTTTAGCTGTTATAATCAGCCTCCTCTTCAGCACAGTTGAGCAATTCCTGTTAAGTATTGTGTGTCTGCCCCTTTCTTGCAAGCAGGCTTTTGTCTGGAAACGTTACGTATTTTAGTCAAGGTAACTTAGTTGACTGGCTAAAAATAAGCATCTTTAATTTGCTATAGCTACAATGCAAAAGCTGCTACTGTGAAAATTAGCTGCATCCCAACAAGCATCACAATTGTAAAGTGCCTTTTTATGGAACGGGAACTATCATGCTGCCTTTGAGAGGGTACAAAGGCAATGCAGACAAGTGCAGGGTTTCTGTCCTGCTGCTTACTTTCCTAAGGTAAGCAATGAGATCCACGTGTACCAAAGGTAGGCATAAGTGTGTACGTATTTTTTGCTTTGTAGTAGTTGTTAGGAGACTCTGCTCCACTGTTGATGTCTGGAGTCCCTTATGCTGCACAAGTATTCATTATGGCCATTCTAGAGATCATGAGTTGCAATGACTTGAACCTAAGCTGAGTTGACATTTTGACCCAGATTTAGCTGATTAGGGAAATATTTCCATTTCAAATTTGGCATGTGCTCTAGGCTACCAGGAAAACTAGGGCACAGATTCCCAGAGGGTGGGGGGTTTTGAATTGGATGTGTGTTTAAATGTATACTTATGTAACTATGTCACTGCTAAATCACACACCCGTTTCTTTGCTTGACTATTAAATAGTCAAAAGCAGACATTGTTCCTTAATTTTGTTTTAATTTGCCCTGCCAAGATAGAAAATTTAGTGTACAAATAAACTGTATTCAAGAGATATTATAGTACTGATTTTTCCATGCCTAAAGGTCAGTGTGTTTAAAGGCACAATAAAGTTTGCAAAGTGCTTTATGGGTAGTAAAGAGTGGAACTATGATGTTTGTGAACCCAGCATAGCCAGGTAAGCATGAAATTTCCTCTGCATCCATGAGATTTGACATGGGACAGCGTGACTAAATATCGGGAAAGTGCTTCCAAAGAGGGGTTGTGTTCTGCCTTGTCAACATTATTGCTGCATAAGATAATGATTAAGAAACTCTGCGGATGCACGCTAATGACTTTTATTGTAAAGATTAATTGGGGTGGTTGTGTGTAATTCTATGTAGGAACTCAGATGCTTGAAATACTGTTTACATTATTTCTCCTAGCTGCTTGGTGCAAATAATTGCTTACTAGAAGGTAGTTTTTAGCAACCAGACGCTTGCTTACTTCTGTAAAGATTTCTCTGGAGGAGTTTAGCGTTCACAAGTTAATATTGAAAGCTGACTGAAACAGAACCAAAAAACCCCAAACCAACAAAAAAGACGTGTTTATTAGAGAATATAATCACCAAGTTGTTTAGCTCATCCTTACTTAAATGATTGTAAGCTTAACTAATTAGGCTAGCTGCATAATATATAATAAATATGATATCCTGAAAAGCTTCTATGAAAGTATTTATTTCAGTTGTTATACAGTTTGATTACTAAAAGCTTACTTCTTTCATTTTGGGAAAAGTAACATTTTTGTTTCATATATATATTCACAAAATGTAGACATGATGGACTTGGAGGGAAGAAGAAATATTATGACAAGATTTGAATGTGTTCTGTTGCTTCAAATCAAATAACCCAATATTTTTTTAAGGAGAAAAAAGTATTTTGATTGCATATACATCACAAAACTGTCAGCATTGGAAAAAGAAGTAAACCAAGACAGCTTTACTACATTTTAATATATCTTTAGATTTATCTTGCTTCCATAATGATAAGTTTTCTATCATTTCAAGTAATTCAGCAGGATTTAGATTTTGTTATTTCAACATTAATATTTGGCTGGCTTCTTATGAATCCCTTTTGCATTTTTTTCAGTACTTCCTTATCCAGTCATCCATCTTGATTGTATAATGCCGCAATAGCTATCCCAATATTTAAGCTTGAATCAAACTTTCATTATATCAGTCTTATTTTTTTTTAACTGGCCTCCAACATTCTCCCACAATAAACTAATCTCTGAAATTGTAAGTGATACATCATGCCCAAGATTCCATGTCTGGGAGAAGCATAGGTACGGAAAGAGATTTTAACAAGGAATCCTGTAGCGTAGGGGTACTTTGTGCCTGCTGGGGTTTATACCAATTTTTCTATCTGGTATCTTGAATGAAATCATTTGGGGGCGACACTCTTTAGCAGGCCTCATCAAGATACTTCTAGTGGGAAGAGCAATTCTCATAGCTAGAAAATGTCATGCCAAAATAAATGTCTATAAATTGTATTTATAATTGTTATGAACATTTTGAATTTTGTACTTCTGAAATGCAAATCAGTAATGGTCAATCAGTAGGTACCACCCATGCCTGTAAAACTTCATCATTCAGTTTAAGAGCTCTTAAGTTCTAAGTAGTATTGTTGCTTGTAGCTGCTCTTACTTTTCCAGGGGCTGAGTAAGCTAGAAATGTAAAGTAAACCCTTGGTTTTTTTTTTTTTTTCCATTAATACTAAAGAAGTTGAAAATATTTTAACTTCTCTGTTCCCTATTCCTGAGGAGTCATTCCTGTTGGGATGTAGAACAGACATCACTTGTATGAAGAGAACATTTACAGATAGTACTAGGAGCCGGCTATCATGGTTGAGAGAGCTCATCTCAAGAAACAAGCAGTGGCAGCTTTAGAGGCATAGCCTGTAGTCTTAAAATTGATACCTACATGTGAGAGTACATATAGTTGAAGAAGATCCAGAGAAGGGACACAAAGATGATCTGTGAAGCCTCCATATGAGGAAAGGCTGAGAGAACTGGGTTTGTTCATCCTTGAGGAGGCCTAGAGGAGACCTTATCACCATGTTCCAGGATTTAAAGGGTGGCTACAAAGAAGATGGAGACTCTCTTTTTACAAGGAGTCACATGGAAAAGATGAGGGGTAATGGGTATGTTATGCCTGGGGAGATTCCAGTTGGACACACGAGGACAATGAGAACAATCAGCCATTGGAATAATCTCCCCAGGGAAGTGGTGGATTCCCCATCATTGGACACTTTTAAGAATCAGCTGGTCAAGGTGCTGGGCCATCTTGTTAGACCATGCTTTTGCCAAGAAAGTTTGAAACAGATGATTTCTTGACGTTCCTTTCAACCTGGTATTCTATGATTTACTCTTGCAGCACCTACAGTGTGCTAACTAGCATTAGAAATTACATGAGAAGTTATTCTAGGCTTTGTGGATATCACAGAAATGTTTAAAATTAATTTGAATGTTGTGGCTGCTTCATGAGGTACACACACCCCTCCCTCCACACGTGGTTAAATTTGCTGTCTGTTTTCTGTTCTCCAGTGTAAGCTTCAAGACATGTTGGAGTTTGATTCACTGTCTCTGCTCACCCTACCTATTCTTTGAATCTTTAAACCATGTGCACAGTATTGTGCTGCACGTTGGTGTGTTCCCTGCTTTTCCAGCCAGTTTGATCATGGGGGAGTGGACACCAGTGGCGTACTTGGCAAAACAAGAGACTGTTACTGTACAGGTTACTAGAGAGGCGGAGGAGCACCAGGAAGCTCAGGTGGGATAAGAGGAATGACTTTTTATGCAGACCAGTGCAAATGTAATTGCAAGGATTGTGGATTACAGTGGCTGGCTGTTAGTGTTTTTGTGAGAGTCATTCCTCAAGCCACCAAGATATGGTCAATGTGCTTTGCAGTTGGAGAATCTCCTTTCTGCCCACTTTCCTCTTGAAAACCTTCTGGTGCTCTACTGAGTCCCTTTGTGCCCACACTGCACTGATCCTCCCACCTTGCCTCCAGCTTGCCCGCCATCCTCGTGCTTCTCCAAGGCAAAGAGTGGAACAAGTCCATGGAAGACAATGCCATTATTCTAATGTAGCGGTAAAATAACATATTTGAGTAAACTTTTAAAACTTTTCAAATTCCTGTGTAAGCAGGATGTTTGATCTTTGAATAACAAATTCTTGAATTGTACCTGCTAAAGTTTTTTTCAGTTTACTTCTTTATTACTATTTTCTGTTCCCTTCTCTAGGAGGCTTTTAACAGTCCACTTTCCCTTCCTGTATGTCCTGATATGTTTTCCCCTATTCCACCGGGAATGTAACTCGATGACATGACGCCTAGTGACCTGTAGAGTGTGTCAGAGAGTTTTAGAAACATAAAGGAAGCAAATAATTCAGTCCCGGTGATACTGTTTTTTCAGTGCATGAGATAGCATTTCATGTGGATTTCTTTGCAAAATGGGATTGGAGGACAGTTGTTTCTAAGTGCTTCCAATACAGGCTGATGGCTTGTGACTGCGATCTTCTTTTTTCCATTTTTGCTAATGTGCTGGCAACTCACTTGGAAAACGTGCTGTCCAGATTAATTTGTTTTGATTATGCTGATATTTATCAAGATATTTTTTTCCTGCCTGTCATTTTCAATTGAAAATATATATATATAATCAGTAGTTCTAACAGACTGGGAAAATACCCTGTAATAATTAGTGCTGCAGGAAAAGATCCATCCTATTTTTGCTATCTGGTGTTTCCCAAGTTTCATTGTCCCCAGCTAACCAGTTGCAAGAAGCAAAGTACCATTATTCATGGCACAAAAGCCAGCCAGCCTCTTTAATTCTTCTCAGAAGAAAAAAATACTGAGAAACTGCACTGATTTACATAAATCTAGTCTGGTTTCATTTTATCTTTTAAAAGAAGTGGGAAAATACAGAGGAAAATAAGATTAATATCGAATAGTTTGTCTCTGCTCAAAACTGAAGTTTCTATGGGAGTTTCTGTATCAACACCAATAAGATGGCCTTAAATGAGTAAAATAAGGAGGAAAAGATCAATTGTCTACATTCTGATGCTATTAGAACAAGTCTCCAGACTTGTTTGCTTGTAGGTGTTTTGCTTAATTTGGTGAGATGCATTTGGTGATAGATCTTCAATTTGTTTCACCTTCCTTCTTGATGGGTTTTGTGAGACTGGTTTTTAAGGTAATGAGTATAAAATATGTCATGTTTACTCTCTTGATTTTCTTTTATGTAGAAGGATGAAAGAATTGGTTTATTGGAGGTATATAAATTCTACCATCTTGACACAAATTGAATTCTGTATTTAGTCTGTTCTGGGTAGCCCTGAAGCAGACTGATGTTCTGAATCCTCATAAATGATTTTTTTTTTTCTGCTATTATTCAGTCTCCTCTCCCTCATGGAGTGTTTTTCCTGTGATTACACTCTATACTCAAAAACAAGCTGCAGCTCTTGCTATGATTTTGTCCTTGTTTTTCCTTTTGAGCTGGAAGAAAGCTCACCGAGTTGCAATTCATTGTACTCTACGGAGAAATACTGTGGGAAAGGTCCAAATGTAGTATCTAGTGTTACAAGTTAAGCAGGAAGGGTCATGCTTCAGTATTTATTAGTTACTCATTAAAAAAAAATAAAATAAAAAAAAAATCTGTCTTCCGCATATCTGAATCTGAGCAAGAACTGAAACCACAATCTCTTGGAGAGTCAGCTGATCGGCACAGTAACCATCTCTGAACTGCTGAAACCTGCTAAAGAGAATCCTATAACCAAGTGCAGTGAACTGCCAAAATACAGAAGCAAGGCAAAACGATCTGCAGAGTTTTGATTTAAGATTTGGTTTAAGTTTTATTGATTTGAGATTTGTTTAAGTTTTTAACATGCATTATAGATTGGATATTTTTATTCCATCTTTAGTAAGTACAGTTACTCTGCCTGTGGCAGTACCTAGCTGGACTGGACTTCACTGTCTGACTCCCTTCTCCAACCACTGATTATGGGAAATAGAAATACTATACTCAGTAAAAAGTTTTAGGAAGGAGAAGAAGTTCGTAACTCTAACTAATTTAGGCTATGGAGTTCAGTTGTCAGTTTACATTCACTTACCCTTAATTCTTTTACTCCAGTTTTTATACAAATCAAAATACTACTTGATTATTGTACAAAATGAGACATAAGCAGAACCCTTGATAAGGCAGATACTAATGAAACCATCTACTTCATCTTGTAAAAATGTGACATTTATTGGTATATTGTTGAATGCATAGTTGATTCTTATTCTATGTTGGTTCTGAGATTTAAACCAAATTAGTCTAATCCTTTTCTGAATGATGAAATATTAATGATTTAGATGAAATACAAAGACTTAATCTAGTAGTTTAATAGCGCTAGCATTCAAATAATTGAGCTTAGCCTTTATCATAAATAGCCCTTTTAAGACAAATGGCAGAAATTCCCAGCTTTGCAATGGGTTTTTCAAAAAATCTAGTTGCAGACTGAGAAGAAAAGCAACAGGTTGAACGTATATTTTCTAGGTAGTTGCAATGACTGGAATGAGAAGAAGCAGGTCAAGTTTGGGAGCTTTTTAGGACAGGAGTAGGAAATTTGGAGCTAGTTGATTGACACCTTACAAATGATGTTAGACTGAAAGAAAAAGAACGCTACTAAACTCCCATTGCATGGTCTATCATGATATTCAACAATAATGTGTGATAGTTTCTCTGATAAATGTGGTTTGTGATGAACTGTGGTGCTGTGTGTGTGAAAATGAGTTTCTGCATTAGTACAGAAGATTTTTACTTTTGTTTAGCTGTAAGCAAGTAAACTATCTCTGTAAATTGCACATTAGAAGCATCTTTGATCCAGAAGGCTACATAATGGCTCCTCTCTCTCTCTTTTTTTTTTTTTTCTTTTTCTTGTTTCTTATTAACTCCACCTTGTCCTTTGAAACAAACAAGTGTTTTTAGGAAGATAGAATTTTCCTCTATTTACAAGGGATTTGAAAACGCTATATCCAAGTACTGTAGTCAGTATTCACTGATGTTGTGGAAGACTGCAAATCCTGTTCGTATGAGAACACATTTTCATCTGAAAGCCTCTAATCCTGCTTTTAGATGCTGCCAGTCATGAATACACTCTGTCTGTATTTTACAGTTTGTCCATGAGGTGGCAAACACTGTTGATCCTTGGCTTGCCAGAGAGATACAGCGTGTCAGTGTTGCTGATATTTTTTAATGATGAGTATGGTAGTTGCAGCAACCTTTCTGATGTTTTGCAATATGGGTGTTTTGTATTTTCCAGTACATAGCAGCATCATGATTTCTCTTCTAAAAAAGCTTGTTTAGAAGGTTATAGTCCCTTGCTTTTACCCTCTGCTTCTTACCAAGTCCTGTCTCAGCTACAGTGGCTGGATGGAGGTGGATGGAGGAGTCAAGGGGAAAACACAATTCACTATCACCAGTCTTCTACTCACATAAATAATGAAATTGAGGTAGGTAAAGGATAAGTAGGTGACACGCAATAAACAGTATTGCTCTGTGAAGAATATCCCTTTTTCTGGTGACGTTGCCAGAAGTTGTACAGGCAACACAAACTGGTGTGCCACATCACCCAGGTCAGTGGCACAAAGACAAGCCTTTTGATCAGCAATTTCTTGTTGGTGGGTGGAGCGGAGAGAACCTATAAGAGATTTGCTAGATATTTTAAGACTTCTGTACAACCTTTCACGGTGTAAGAGCTAAATATCTTTATTATTGCTAGCAAACAAATGAAAGATAAGAACCACGGGAGGGTTACAAATCAAAACCATGATCTTTGGTTATAGGCTGTATTTTCTAGGATAGCATTTGTGGCTGCAAATACAGGACTTGCCTGTACAGGCAGACCTCTGCACTGCATGGACAGAGCAGCTGGAGCTTCTGTGTGGAGCTTGCAAGGTAATAGTCCTGGTAGCAAACTACTAACTACAAAACTGTATTTGCCTTTAGGAGGAGCTCCAAAAGTAGTTTCTATGTTTGATGTATATGGGAGGATGCTTACCTTTCTTCACAGATCTCCCCAATAGGATGTACAGGAAGAAAGCCTCCTTCAGTTTTTCGTACTTACAGAATATTAGAAATCTGTGGAGATTATTTCTTCCAGGTATAAAATTAACTGTGAAATCTTGTAGATTAAGAATACGTTACTGAAACAAAGTCTTCCTCTAATTAAATGTAAGCACTTAGGAATCTGACATTTAGCCTGCTTAATAGCATTGCTTTCACTTTTGTCCTTTAAAAGCAGGTCTGCTACTGGCATTTATATAAGGTCCATTTGTTCTTGTATTTGGTTTGTTAATTGCTTATGAAGCTCGATATTTAAAGAGTGTCAAGGTAATAAAGTGATATGTACCTTATAAAAATCAATAATTATAAAAGTAGACAATCACCTTCCTCCCAGGTTCTCTTGCTTACTAGCATTGGACTGCAATGTTCTTAATTTGGGGTCTGTACTGTTGCCTTTTATAAGGTGAAAACCCATAATCACGCTTAGTTATTTTTATGGCAGCCTACGTTTGCCGGATTTATTATCTGTGTGTTGCAAATGAGGAAATTGAGAGCAGCTGTGTGGTTTGCCCAGGGTCGTACCTGAAATCTGGCAGTTTTGCATGTTTTCTGACTGGCTCCTCTCTCTCTCTTTTACTTTACCTCTCTCTGGGAAAGCTTGTGTAGACAGTGTGCTGGTCAGGCAGAAATGGAAGTTCTGCTGTTGACATCAACGGGTCAGAATTTCTCTCATACTGCTTGGATTTTCTTCCACCTTGTTTGTCTCTAATGAGTTTTCATGTTGACTGGCAGGAAGGATATATACGTACCCAAAAATTTATTGGAATAAAGGGCAGCTGCTAGCAGCTACATTATGAAGAGAAGGAGAAAGTGGAAGGTGAAGCTGAAAGCCAAATTACTTAGCTCAGGGACACTATTTACTGCCTCTATTCATGCATGAGTATTTCTTGATTTTTGAAGACTGCCTCAAAAAGTAGTTTTCTAGCACGGAGTCAATAGAATTATTTTTTTATTTGCTAGTAAATATGTGTCCTGAATAGAAGAGAAACATCAGTATATTCTGATTACTGAGATTGTATTATTTTAGGGAAGGGATTAGGCTCTTTCTTTACTATTCTTATGAGGCCATATCTCACTGGGAATTCTAGAGTCTTAACTTACTGGCCTATGGTTCTCATAGCAAATAAATATGAGCATGCTTTTTTTTTTTCTCAACTATTTTGAGTAAATGCAGATGAAGGAAAACAAAATAAAGAATTTAATAGATGTAGTCTGACAGTAGTGTTTTACATGAATTTTTGAAGATGGTCACTTTCTTTTCTACTTCTTTTTTACGCTATTTGTAGTTAGGAGTTTTCAGTGCTTTTCTATTTTCTGGTTACTGTAACTGTAGTTGTTATACTACCATCCAGTAATACAGTGTTTATATGGTAGAAAAGTAGCTTTCAATAATGTTAAAATTTTATATTTCATAAGGGAGCTAATCCCTCAGGGTCTCATTTCTAAAGAAAAACTAAACTCCGAGGGAAAAAAAGTGAAGATTCTCACTATTCTGTTACTTATATCAAAATTTTTAACAATCTACCTTTCCATAGTAATTTTTGAGAGGTCCTGAGCTATCCACCCTTAAAACTACAAAATACTTTGTTTCTGAAAATGTTTCTGCAGCCTTGAATTCTTGCTAGTACTGAGGAGGTTGTCACTTAACGATTATTGCTGGGGAACAGAAGGGGGGGATCCTCCTAGCCACCTCTAGCAACTCTGGGCCTGAGCACAGTCAGACGTGCTCCTATGGCTTCCATCGAGTCATGAGGATGAGCTGTAATGCTTTTAATCAGGTTTATGTCTCTGGCCTCACCTTTGACTACGAGTCTACTTACAGGAATTGAGTCTTTTGAAATTTTTTGCCTTCCCATAGAGAAGTTTCTGTCCTGCAATTTCACAGAAGAACGAGTCTCTTAGGATAAAATTGCCACTGTTGCTGTTATTTTTTGGAATGTGCAATGTTCAGTGAGCTCTTTCAGAACACATTGGATCACGCTTTTCTCCTAGGAAGCTGCATTCTTAATGAGCAATTTTGGTACTTGAGATTGGGGCTACCATTATATCTTGCATGGATGAGTTCAATTTTTGGGAACAGAACATTTCCCCGCTGTTCTTTGTGGCAGTTTATGTCTAATATAGAATAAAAACTGTTGAAAAATGTCCTCAAACTTATGATTCTGAAAGCTAGTTTCCAGCTCCACAAATAATTTACGATCAATTACATTTAAAATTATCATCAGTTGGAAATAGGAAATGGAACTACTTTTGTTATGGACCGGTTTGAAATGTTTATCCAAATAACCACTTTATGCCTATAATATATCTGCATAAGTCCATAAACTCTATTTGCTCTGTCCTGAAAAACAGTTTCTTAGCATAGTTATCAAAGGAAAAAATCACTTTGTGCAGTGAACTCTTACCATCATTTAGATAATTGTGTTTGATAGTTATATTTGTGTATTGGACATGATGTGGTGCCCATCTGATTTTAGATTACTGTCTCTGGGAGGGATACAAGAGAAAAAGAGAGATAGATGTTCTACTGGAAAATTTAGTACACTTAATTGATCGTTTTAGTTGTTTTAGAAGGCTGTTCCCTTTTTTAACCTTTCCATAATGAAAAAACCATGTTTTGCAATCTCTTATTATCAGACAATGCATATTACAAATATTCCACTGTGATTTTGAAATACTTTCACAACACAGATTTCTTTTCGTGGCAGTCAATTCATCATTATGTTGAAATAACAGAGTATTTTACCTCCTGATGATTGGTGCTATATCTGAATATTCAAGGTCACTGTCTTGGATGGATTTTACTTTTAACATACATTTTCATTTAGCTAATCCATGATCTTCTTTTTCTTTTCTCCTTCCTTTAGTTTCTTAGATAAAACTTGCCCAGGGATTCATTAAATCTTAATTCACAATACAAATCTTAACTCTGCTTATTCCCTGCAGTGTAGCCTGTTGTTGATTCTTTGTAGATCTGTCCTTTTCTGAAGTAATTGCATATCTTCTAGCTCCTTTAATTCTCATGCTAGCCTGGGCATTTCCAGAAGGCATGGTTCATAATTGTCCCCCCTGAAAGACTTACATGCTGAAAAGAACCAGAGATAAACACTATAAGTTATTTTTTTATTTGTTCTAAAACATACTCCATCATGTAAAGCTGTGTGGAGCCTGTGCAGTGTGTTAAGCCTATTACCTAGAGGTCTGGCACAGGAAAAAAATTAAGAATACGCTTAATCACTTAATTTTCAAAAAATGAATTATTTTATCAGTGCCAATGAGATTATCAGTGCTTAAAAGCAAGTGGGCTTATGTTCTGTGCTGGTGTGAAGGTTTTGAAAATATTTCTGTTCTTTTATGCGCAAAAATAATCTCATAAATACAATTAGTTTTAAAACTAACAGAAAACTTGAGTTGAAGGAGTTGTCCTTGCATTTCAAGCATACTTGGTTTCCTACCTGATAAGGAAATAGGAGGAAGGCCTTCTATGAAAAGCTGGTCATAGACTAGAATTGCAGTATAGAAAATTCTATTTGCTGTGTAATAACAGATAGGATGGTTTTGGTTAGTTGGCTGTTTTGTGGTGGGTTGTGGTTTTTAGTTTGTTTTTTAATCTACATGTTGTTTAGGCTCATAGAAGTCCTAGGAAGTTGCATCAGGATGAAAAGCCAGACCTGCAGAGGCTGAAATAAATCAGGGAAAAAAAAAAGAAAAAAGATAAGCTTATGCTGTTTAATGGAACTATTAAGGCTTTTCTTCTATCTTGACACAATTTGGCATTCCTTTCAATGGTAAGATATCTGATAGCTTCCGTTGCATCTTATGTGGCTTAATATGGTTTAAGCATATAAAGGAAGCATGTCTTATTTGTAAGCATTCAGTGTGTGAGTGTAATTAATAATGCTGCAAGAGCCTTTATCACAAACTCTGTTCCCTGAAAATGAGACACTGAGACATCACCTTTCAAAGGTGAAGTGAAAGTGAATTGCTTAATGAAATAGTAATTTTTAGATAAGTCCCTCTATCCAAAGATGTCCCTTTGGAGTTCAGGAATAATAACTGGGCAAGGACCTTGATTTTATATAAATTACTGAAGTTAACATGTTATTGAAACTCTGAAATACAATACACTAGTATGTAACTTAGAGGACACTTTTGTAAAAAGTTAATTAGGTCATTTGCAAAAGTAGAATATTAAAAAGCCATTAGTTTTTTCCTGCACTTGACTGTCTGCTATAGTAACTGTTTGTTCCATGTTAAAAATGTGAATTTGAAGTACTAAATTATTCCTTTATGGTTTTTTTTTTTAAAAAAAAAAAAAACAACCAACAAAACCAGCAGCTTATTTTCAATAAGCTAAAAAGCCCTAGAAAAAAAAACCAACAAACCATCACAAATTGTTTCTGTTGGTCCCAACAGGTGGCATAACCAGTTTACAAATGTAAATGCAGTGAGCAGTGTACATCGCTAAAAGTATAAATTTGTCTACCAAATTCTAGTCCTTTTCTGTTCAGATCAAAAAACAAGTCAAAATTCTGTTGTGATATAGAAACGTTATTTTTGAGCCATGTCTTTATTTCTAAAAACTTATCTTTGTGAAGCAACAACATCTGTTTGCTGCAGTTAATGTGGCTGCTGTTTCAAGAAGCACTGCTGGGCTTGACCATTTGGGAATTAATCACATTTGTTGTGAAGCCTGCCTTTCTGATTAACTGCTTATGTTCACTCCAATTAGGATCTCTGAAGAGGCTTAAATGGGAACCCTTGTGTGTGATTTTAGGATCTTACAAGCAGGGAACTAATGTGTGGCTGGTCTTTTACCATCTGAAATGCCAGCACATTTCACATCGGTCAGTGTAGTATGATCCATCTTTTCACTACAGAGGAGAAAACAGCACACTTGCTTTTCTCCCTCTTTGAAACCTGTAAGAGCTTGATCATAGAGTTGCTCTGGATTTTAGCATTCTAAAAAAAAAAAAAAAAAACCCAAACCAAAAAACCTCCCAACTTGGGGCACACTTGTTGTATAGGAAGTAATACCCACAGATACTTTTCTTTCCTCGAGGGTTGAATGTTGCCCATACTTAATGTTTGTTTAAAATTCATTTAGAAACATCACTGTGTTATGACCACGTGTTTCCATCGCATTGCTCACATTATTCTAACTTCAGCATGTATGAGAAAAAAAAAAGGGGGTTGATCACAGATAAGTCTACTTAACCAGACGCATTTTATCAGAAAGTGGGGAAAACAAGGTATTATTTCCAAAATAGTCTTTTACAACTGCTGGAAAGCTGTATAGTCCCTGTTACATGGGTGAAGAGCAAGGCTAAATGTTTGGAATACACAAAATGTAAGTACGTGAAGACCATGGGAATTTACACTCTCATCCGTCAAGTAAGTCTCAGCTTACTGACTTCAGATATTTCCAACATGTGGCTGGATAGTGGCTGCTATCAGAAGGTGCTAAAATCATTCCAGGTACAACACAGAGCAAATGTGAGTCCCATTTCCATTTGTGACTGGAACTGGACAGTACAGATATACTCAAAATTACATGTAAAAATATATATGTTCAGAATTCAGAACACGTCTAGGGTGAATATAGTTGTTTCTATCTTGCCTGATCCCATGATTGTTTACTGTAACACTAGTATGTACTTTGTCTTTTCCTCTGCGAATCAGAGCATTTGCATCTTACAGGCGGTATTTCGTTGCATTCATTGCACTGCTCCTCATTGTAACTGACTGCCATCTGGAATTTTTCTTGCCTGGGAATCTCTAGGCACAGTGTAGTTAATTAGTTTAAGACTTTAGAACACATTCTTTGGACTCCCTTAAAAATAAATAATACTTTGTCTATTTGTATTACATCTGATAGCAGGAAAAAGAGAACTGGCACTTTCTTCTCTTTCATTATCATGATTAAGGTCAATTAAAAAAAAAAAAAACCACAACAAAACATCTTTAGAGCAAAGTTTGTTTCAGAGACCCCCAATCCAAATGTATTTCTGTCTTATGGCAGGTGTTTCAGCAATTATTACTAATGGGAAAATTAGATTCCGTTGCCATAGCAGCATCTTTATTCACTAATTGGTTTTGGCACATTTTAACTAGCACTAGCTCAGCTAGACACAAAGCTATTCAAATGAGACATGTGAAGGTTTGTGTGGAAATGGTGAGCCGGTGCTGCGAGTCAGTACATTAACCTTCCACCTCTGTGGCCCTGGGCACAAATTAAGATCTCTCTGGGAACACAAGCAAGACCTTGGTGGCCTCATCCGTTTTAGTAAAGCATAAGAAAACAGGAAATTGGTGAAATTCTGAGCTACAGTCCTTCAATTCTCATTCTTCATTTCTATTTTGACTGTATCAGTTGCGCAGGGTCAACAAATTCGTGTACTTTTTCAGACTGCTTTGCATCTGACCTGATCTCTCCAGTTGCAAGTACATTGTTGCTTATGTTTGGGGGGCGTGATGTGTTTCTTTGCTGATCTCCAAAACCTTTGAACTTGTCTGTCTTTGACATGTCTAGTGCTTTTTCCTTTGTTTCTTGCAGTGAATATTTGTTGGGAATTGGGTCATTGAAGTTACCTCCACGTACAAGGTAACTTTTGTTTCCTGGGCAATTTAGGTTTTCCTATGAGTGCCTCTTTGCATCTGCTTCACAGTAAAATGGAGCTCCACTGATATGCTGTAAACCGGAGGATTTTCATACTTTAAGCACGTTGTTCCCTTGTTGAGCTTTGAAAGGTAGAGCTTGCTATGCAAAATTCTTCATTTTTCTTTTTCTTCTCTACCTGACCTGGATTTTGTGAAGATTTTTGAAGTCTTAGAGGTTAGTAGACTTTTAAAATGAACAGCAGTTTCAGATCTCCTTGCTTTCCCTGCTCTACATTTTAGATGGCCTTCCCGTCCACCCTTCCTTCTGTGGCTGTAGGTACCACGTGAAGGGGAGAGAAGTGTTGCTTAAGATTAACGATGGATCCTTGACTGGTGTTTTCTCTTCACTATCCATCCTCTGCCTTTTCTTTGTAAGAATTTTTTTTACTATCTGAAAAAGAAGTTTAAAAGCTTCTCAGAGCAAGGATAGTGAGAAATATTTATTCGCTTTATATCTGACTGAGGAAGGTACAGTGGCAGCGTAAGTGAGCGCTATATATTCTGCTGGAGAAAAAGAAGACTCTGGTTTTGTAGGCTTGGGTACATGAGCCGCTTTGAGAAGTTTCACTCATGTGTCTTCACAAAGATTTAAGTTACTCAAAGTCCATTTAGAGTTGTGCCTCTTTTCACTGCAAGTTAATTATGTGGTTGTGTGTCAAAATACTGAAGTGCTGTGTGCCATAAAACTGCTAATACTTTTTCAGTCTTGAGTGTGATTCTTAGTGGGCAGTGAAATAAGCCATTTTAATCATGTGGCTTTCACTTTGAAAAAAGCAATTCTATAAATTGGAATCTCTGTTTGGAGGTGTATCATTTGGGGAGTGGATGGTCTGTAAATGAGGATTTGATTTTGAAATGTGACTTTAATTATTATTAATCATGCCATGGCAGCTTTTAAGATAGCTTTTGCAGTTATAATTTTTCATTTCTTTCTTTATAATAGTTAAACTCTTGTTTTAATGAGATTGGTACTCCGACAAGTACTCAGAGGTACAAATTCTTTGGTAGGAAGGCAAATACCCTGTTGGTACTGTTTTGAGAAACTTTTGGGTTCTAATGCAAAGAGTGTATTCAAAGTTAAAGGAGAGGGGTTTTTTTTTTCTTTTATTTCCCTTTAAATGTGAATTTAAATGTTTGTTAAGCTGGGAGGCAGAAGAAATGTGCCCTCAGCCCCCAGGCAAGCTGCTGAATGTGTACTTCTTGCTCTTGGTAATACTACCTCCTTACTATAGTAGACATTCTTTAAAGGGAGAGGGGAAACATTTTGAAAACCTATGTTTGTCATTATCTTTACAACTATCTCTCTAGGACAGTTTTGTCTGTCATCATTAGTTCTTGGTAACTGGATTCCTTTCTTTAGCCTCAAGGCTATGTAAAAAAGAAACAAAAAACCCACTCCAGAATAATAAGGAAAAGTCAAGGTGACTTGTCAGTGATACGGAAAACAAACAGATGTTACTATAACTTTTGTGGTACTTCTTAAAACTTTGGTATGGTATC
>VXBO01001315.1:5562-16983 GCA_013400135.1 Rhinoptilus africanus | reverse complement strand
CTATTAAATCTGTTTATATTTCAACTCTCATGTTTCCTTGTTTTCCCCAATTCACCTTCCCGGGTGGGGAAGGGTCATCGGGTAACAGAATAATTGTCTAAATTACAATAAATTGTTATGGGTTCTCTCAAACCATAACAGTACCTTACAAGATAGGACCTTTAATGAGGCATATCCTGCCTTCATTCAGCACCCATTGAATTCAAAGTATGGCAAAAGTGGATTTCATCTTCCCAGCTTCCTGCAATTGTGGCTAAGTGTGGATGAAAAAAATCCACATCCTTCCTTTTCTGAAATATTGACAGTTCTAAGATCCAAATTTAATTACTACATGGAAGAAAAATTCTATTCAACTTAATTTTCATTTATAATCTATCTGCATGAAACTAATTTTTTAAATTTTTATTTAGGCATATGCATTTTCTTCATTAGCCACAAGATAGAAGTATTGATCTTTAAGGCTATATTTTAGGGGTTTGGGTTGTTTTTTTTTTTCCTTGGCCTGTGTCAGGCAAGGACTTTGAGAAAATGTTTTGATCCCTCATGAACAAGTTGCAATGAATTTAATTGGGAGAGTTTCTGGATTTTTTAGAATATTTTTGTCAGCCTTGTTCCTGATATGAATCCAGGAGGCAAATATCATGTGCATATTAAAAGAATTTCTTGTGAATATGCATCACATTCCTCTTTTTCATTTCTTCACCGACCTGACACCTTTTCAGATAATGTTTTTCCCTTAGCGTTCTCACTAGGCTGTAAAGATAAGTGGAATAACAGATCAAAGCACTTCATGCTGTATTTTCATGTTACCATCTGCAAGTCTGACAGAGCGCAGCTTACTTGCTAAAATGAACATCTCTGAGCAATTTTGGGAATGAGAACTTATGTTAAGAAGGCATTAAGAAATTCAAAATCCCACAGTTAAATTTTACTACATGGACAAATGGAGGACTATTTGTTCTGCCTTTTGGGTTATTTCTGAAAGGTGTGAGCATGCAGCGATGTCCTATTTGTCATGTGATATATAGTGAAATGGTGCCTATGAAGGCACTAAAAGAAAATAGACCAATCCCAAACTATTGATTCTAAAACTTCTGAGCATTGAGGAAGTTAAGATATGAATCTCCTTGGCCTGTATTCAAAGCTTTCGTAACTTTTGGGAAATTTTTATCTGCACATAAACTATGTGATCCATAATCCTCTTACATCTGAAATACAGCATCACACAAGCTGCCTTTTTTTTGTTTGTTCAGTTTTTTTAAGGAGTATGTAGGAGGTAGTTGCATACATTGTTACCTGTAAATAGTTTGAATATGTATACAGAAGTCTGTGAACAGCTTTGAAAAATTGTGAACCGTAAGCAGGCATGTGCTTATTTCAAACCAGTTGGTGCAAAGAAGAAAGGGAATGACTTAACTGTTACATGCTGTGTGCAGGTATTAAAGCAAGAGTATTCAGAAAAAGTGTCATTTCTAGTTTGGCTCATTAGATGAATGTTATAAACAAGAGCTGATTAATGCTTTTGAATGGTAATATCCTAATACATTTTCCAAAGCATTTGGCTCCTATTCAAACACTGAAGAGAAAAAGCAGGGTTTTTTTCACAAGCCATTGAGTCAGACTATATTGTGCACTGTTATTGTTTCTTTTAAAAGTAAAATGCTAAAGTTTTATTCTGTTTTGTTCTTTTCCATTAAAAACTCTTAAAATTGATTCTGTATTTAAATTAGTTTATTGAAGGTAAATGTAGTAGGAAAGAGCCCCTTAGTTGATATATCTGATACTAGTAAAAAAAAAAAAAATGATTAGCCATTACATTTTGCATTGGTAAAACCCATCTTCTCAGGGTTTGTCAACTGTACCTAGCTGCAAATTATTATCCAACTTTTGGCTGCATTTGAACAAATTGAAAACTTGAATCTTCTTGCTCCTGTATTGCAGACACACTGAAAACTTTTGGGCTTCTGTTTCCTCTGTGCCTACAATAAGGAACAGAAAGGCTATGCTGGCTTGTGACAAGCAGTAACAAAAGTGCAGTAGATGTATTTATGCTCTCCCCATATTCCTGGGCCTCCTATTGAACCTAAAACATTGTCTTCTCTCACTGCAATCCTGCTAGGAACTTGATATTATGGCCTCTCCCCAAGGATAAAAGAGACTAGTCATAGACAAATAGCTGAGGAAATATGGCCTTAGACATAGTGCTGCTTTTAAATAAATAAATAAATATCTCACTAAGAGAGGAGGAAAGGAAATGTAGCATTTTCATGGCAATTAGCATGCTGTCCCTTTGGCAGAAGTGAGCTTGGAAGAAGATGCTTTCTGCCTCTGTTCCATGGTTGTCTGTTTTCTCATGGAGTACAGTTGTATTATGAAAAATGATGCCTTTTTGGACCACATCTTTACTCCTTTTGTATATTCAGAATCAGACCTGTTTGCCTTCGGATCAGTAAAACATTTATTTTTTGTTTTCCATTTCTGTTAACAGTGTAACTATATAGCTACTGCAGTCAATTAAATCCTTTCCAGTCTCCTGCACAGCATTAAGGTAGAGCCCAGAAACAGTAGGTTTCATGAAAGAATACTCAGTGCCTCCTGAATGTGACACTACAGCTGTTCTGTAGCATATCCTTTCAGGCCTTCTTAAGGTCCTCCTAAGCCACCTGGTGCATATTTATGGAGGAGAAGAAGAATTGTGAGAATGGTGTGAGGCAGATCTAGCGCAAGGCATACAGACAATTTAAAACTAACTGTTTGCTGGGTTACTCTCTTAGCAGGGAACTCCTAAAGAAAAGTAGAACTGGTTTTCTTTCCTTTCCCAGTATATTTTACCAGGGATTTGGAATTTCTGGATGTTAAACTGCCTGGTAGGAAAGACCTTTGCCAGCTTTGAACTGTTTTGATTAAATTAGAACTCCTTTGATGTAGATGTAGAAAGAATGAATCAGACAATATAATGTTGGAGATGTCACTTTATTTAAAAATGTTACCTGCATGAAACACCTTACAGTATCAGACCATGATACTTCTTTAACAGTTTCATTAGGATCAATGATCTCTACATATAGTAAAATTGAAGGTAATAATGAAAGTCATTCTCCTATGTGCCCACAGGCCTGAAAGGCTGAATTCAAGTCTATTTCCACCCTATCATGATGTGGGCCAGATTGGCCAATGNGGATGATCTGTTCCATGACCTTTCTAGGCAACGAGGTCAGACTGACTGGCCTGTAGTTCCCAAGTTCCTAGATGTTGACACCTTTCCTCTTTCACATATGAGTAAATCACCAGACTAAGATTATCACTATCACAAAATCAATCTGAAAAGGATTCATTTAGTCATTTAAAGTTAGACTGTGTATTTTGTTATCTTTCTACAGTCTTCTTTTGACATAGAATAAAACTTACTTTTAGTTTTGTTTATCTTCAGAAGCATTTCAGAAGCAGAGATTCACTGAAGTTAGTTATTGTGTTCCTGTTCATTACAGTAGCTAAGTGAATGCTTTAAGAGCAAAATCACTCAAGAGACAGAGTTGCTGGAAGTTTTTTCAAATTAATTTAGAAAACATTGACAACAGCAGAGGTCTTTTATTTTTTGTTGCAATAAACCAAGATATCTATGACAAAATCTTAGCAAACTTAGAAATGCTGTCAAATTTGGCTGTAGTTTTCATTTCTCCTGAAAGTATGGCAAGATACCTCTAGAGTATCAATGAAGCTAGGAAATTCTAGGACATATTGGAAAGACTTTCCAAACCAACAGGTGCTGGTATGTTTCTCTTCAAAAATTTGGTTCCAAAACACACAGAGAACCAGATTGGAAGGACCCTGTGAACCTGTTATATTGTCCTGGTTTCAGCTAGGATAGAGTTAATTTTCTTTCTAGAAGCTGCTGTGCTTTGTATTTGATATGAGAAGAATGTTGAGGGAAATTGATAACACATATTGTTTTAGTTGTTGCTAGGTGATATTTACATTAGTCAAGGACTTCTTCAGCTTCCCATAGAAGCTGAGAGGAAGCATAGACAGGACAAGCTGGAGAAAAGGAATATTCCATACCATAGATGTCATGCTCAGTATATAAATGGGATTGGCCAGGGGGCAGGGATCTGTGATCTCTGCTCTGGACAGGCTGAGCAACCAATTCTTGTGTGGTGAGAGCAACTTGTATTGTATTACTTTATTTTGTATATTCTTTTACCATTATTATTATTATTATGTTCCTCTGTTCCTTTCCTTTTTCTATTAAACTGTCTTTATCTCAACCCATGAGGGTTTTTTCCCCTTTCCCCCTCCTTTTCTTCCTCTTCTCCCTACCCTACTGGGAAGGGGGGCAGTAAGCGAGTGGCTCTGTGGTCCTAGTTGACAGCTGGGGTTAAACTGCGACATATATATACAGAAATTATTTCCAATTTTAAAACTAAACTAAATTTGTGACTAAAGAGTAAGAATAGCATTTATGTCTCTTGCTGTTACACTTATAGTCTTTCCTGAAGCATGTAAATTAGTACAGAAGATAAAACAGTAAATTGTATCGATAATGTGGGACTAGATCTTCCACAAAATAAAAATTAAGAATTATTCCTATGATTAAAAATATAAATAACTTGTTCAATAATTAATGCTCTTTTAAAATGCTTCATTTGCCTATCTTTGCTGAAATTTGAGTTTGTAATAAATTTAGATTTGTTTATATTTAACGTGAACTCATTCCTCTTTTGATAATGAAGAAACAATAGTGAAGAGGAATTTAACTTGTAAAGACAGTAGACATTCTGGGTTTTGTTAGGCACATGCATATAACGTCAGATTGAAAGCAAGAGAGTTGTGAATTAACAAAAGAATGTTTCAGTCCTTGTGTTTTCTGTGGGATGTACAGTGAAAGGCTAATGACACAGAGAAAAAATTGTAGACATTAGAAGAAAATTGTGATCTAGAGAAAAGAAAAAGACAAAGAATAGGGGGAAAATTGTCTTAAGAATGACCTCACATAAAATTCACATATGTGAACTTTAAATGGTTGGCTGTATTTATGGGCATTAGACAAGTATGCAATTCTTTGGAAACTTATCTAAGCAAGATGGGAGATCTCATGTTTTCATTCATGATGACGTAAATTATAACAACATTGATAAGCCTAAATACTGAAAAGAAAAATGATACCATTGTTAGATATTTGTTTTGTCATAACAATTAACTCAGCTATCCTGTGTAAATCAACTAACCCTTGCCTGCTGAATCATTGGTTTGGCTTGAATATTTACAGGTAGAATACCCTGTCAGAGAGTTGCACCATGTTCTCCTCCTAAAGGTTTTTATTTTCACTTGAACAGACTTGAGAAAAATCTTTTGTGGTGTGTTAGAAAATTGGCAAAAAATTTTCTATGTTTATGCACTGGACACTGTTTATTCATAGGGAAAAATTACCTACTTCTCTTAGGAACATGACAGAATTTAATCTGCTAGAAAAAAAGTGAAAAGCTATTTGACCTAATATTTCTGAAGCAAATGGTGAGTGGCAAACATAGAACTGTCCATAGAGTTCACAAGGCAGCATCATTTACAGGTCACTTGCTCCATGATTCAGATAGGATTTTGTTTCTTTTCATAGGCTGTTGATATGGTTTGAGAAAACCCATAACAATTTGTTGTTGTTTAGACAATTATTCTATCACCTGATGACCCCTCACGACCTGGGAAGGGGAACCAGGGAAAACAAGGAAACATGAAGGTTGAAATATAAACAGATTTAATGCGATAGGACTAAATAATTAACAATAATACTAAAGAACTAGTATTATACTTGGCCAATTATATCAGTAGGAAGCTGTGCACTCCCAGCAGTGGACAACAAATGTCAGACGCTGCGAGCGCTACAGCTTCGTGAGGAAGAGAAGGCCTTAGGGGTCTGTCACCAGAGCAAGAAGTTCTCTGGACCACCACCATCAAGGGAGAGAGAAACTATGCAGCAAACTTTCTAGTTTATATTGAATGTGATGTTCATGGTATGAAGTAACCCTGTTGGCCAGCTTGGGTCAAGTGCCCAGGTCTCGCTCCTCCTCATCCCTGCACCTGGCAAGGCTCAAAAACACTGAGACCTTGACTCCCACATAGCCTAGCTGGCTGTAAAGTAAATATTTTCATGAATTCAGACACTAGAGTCTTTGAACAGTGCGGTTTTCTCAAGCATTAGAAGAGAAGTTAGTCCTGTGTCGCTCAACCCAGGACAGCTGTGATTAGAAACATTATCTGAAAAACATCCACAGAGCTTTCATCTTTCATGTCACTCCTTTGCAGCTGCCTCAGAGATACAACTACACTGTAAATACCAGTATCACTTAAATACACTCAGTGTCTCAGGACAGGCTAAAATAATATTTGGCGATAATTAATTACCTTCCTCAGACAGATGTGCAGAGACAGGAAGACCTGATCGTTGAATTGTCAGATCTGAGATAATTTGGTTAAAGGATTAATCTCAGTATCGTTATCCCAAGTACTCAGTCCACAATACCGCTCCTTTAGAAATGGGCACAAAAAAAGTAATTTGATTAGTTCAGATGGTGGAAATGATGGAAATCTCATACGCTCACTTGGTCTGAAGATATTCACGCTCCCTTGTCCATGTAGGAATCTTTCTTGGAACAGACCTGCTTTGACTTTGACCTATTTCTTGTTCTCTGCATGTCTGTCGTGGTTTAGGCCAGATTGGCCNTATTACTAAAATGAACAAAAATACGGCATTGTTCACACATTAAGGAAAGTTTCTAGGGTAGAACACAGCCGCAGCTGGTATGCAAAGAATCCACTACATCTGTGATTCCCTGTACAATATTGCTTGCAAAGAAACACAGGGAGCGGAGTGGAATGGATAGTCCATGTCCCCTCCCTGTGATAATACAGAACGAGATGGTACTATTGAACTGATAAGCTGCCTACTTACTACCCTGAGCCAACAGTCTGTCGAATTTTGATGAAATGCTGTCCTTTGTGCAAACTTTGCTCATCATAATGTTATTATAATACCAAAACACACCTCCATTCCAAAGACTACCTGCCTCCAAGGTGCAACTACTCCTCTTGAGTCTGTGTCCTGAATTTTTCGTAAACTATACCTTTAAACATGAAGCGAGAGAATTTTACACCAATCATAATAAAGGTGTTTATGACTAAAGTCACTCAAACTCCACCTTGAAGGTAAAAGATAGTATAAAA
The DNA here is from genome assembly GCA_013400135.1 of Rhinoptilus africanus. Classification (NCBI taxonomy): domain Eukaryota; kingdom Metazoa; phylum Chordata; class Aves; order Charadriiformes; family Glareolidae; genus Rhinoptilus; species Rhinoptilus africanus. Next base: position 9,768 of record VXBO01001315.1, on the reverse strand, counting down.
ATAGCCCAAGAAAGACCAAGAAAGGGAAAATAGCCCAAGAAAGGGAAGACAGCATCGTGAACAAGTCAGGGAGAACTCCATCACAGACTGCCTCTGACTTCCGGGACCAGTCAACGGGCTGAGCCTTTCTTCCCCCCCATAGGGATGCCTGTGGGTAAGACTTAGACTATATAGAGCGCTTCCTCGGGAAACTTAGAGATCTCTCTAGAGACTCTCTTTCCTACATTTATAGGCAGGCTGTATTGTTTATAACTTTGTCGCGCGTTTTTTATAATTAACAAGACTTTTATATGCACGTGCTTTGCAGACAGTGTATTTATCACCGGCAACCTTAAGAACCTATATATCTTTTGCTGAAATAAACTGCACTGTTTAAGTAGCTAGTCATTTCGGTTTCTCATTGAATGCGACTAAAGACTCAAGAGTGGCCGTGCTAGTTCATGAGCACGACTAGATTGAAGGTGCAGTCCACTATTAGTGTATCTGGAATTATAACAGTTTAATATATTAAACGCGACTGGACTGATAGTGGTGAATTGGACATCACTCAGAATTAAAACTTAGCCGCCCCTAGCCTCCCACCTTGGTGAGGAGTGTTAGAACACAAGGGGGTTTATTTTCTGCCAAAACCATTTTGCCTCTTAACGCAAGAGAGGCTTAACTAAGAAGTAAAATTACTGAACAGAAAGTTGGTTCTGTTTTACCTCAAATCAGGACAATGTCCATCAATGTATTGAATCATCAGAGACAGTAAAAACTGAGTCACAGCAGAAGTATTTATTTGCAATATTTCAATGACAAGTCTTTCTGCACTCTCCTCAATGTGAATACCTATTCTGCAATTTTAGAGACTTGTAGGAGTGGCACGTAGTATTCAAATCTTTTTGGCGTTTTTTGTTAAAAGCCCAAATATTTCCATTCCTCTTCTCAAGTAAATCAATATCTGGATAGAGAATGCTCAATGGACATTTCTTCTTTCTGTCTACAAAACTTCAAATGCAAAATGACTCATAGCTGCTTCCTACTCTTTTGCTTGCAGAATTATGAAAGGGCCACCAATTTGGAATAAAGAACAATATAAGCACACTATCATCCAAGTTTTTGATAAAATTAAATATGTGAGATAGCAGTAGCAAAAAAAAGGTAGTTTGAGACTGTGATCTTCAGTCACACTGAGATCAGTAAAATTTGACGATCTCACCTTGACGTGTGAGATACTCTTCATCATGAGGATGTCAGCATTTACTCCACTGTAATTTCTTCTTGTATGTATATAGGCAATGTGTGACAAATAGAATGGATTTTTTAATTAATGGTTTTGTTCATTCATTATCTTGTAGATACTTTGTATTACCTCTGTTTGATACACTGTACTGCCTCTGGATGAGCAGCAAAAAGTCCTGTGTGAACTTGGGAAGCAACTGAAAGGTGCAGGAAAGCAACATAAGATGGGAGAATACCCTCAAAGGATATGGTCGCCAGAGATAGGTTGACATTAAAGGTTTTTATTAGGTCACAGTAATTCTGCCTTTCTCATTGGTTTACCTTGCTACAGGTAATTCTTGTGTTATCATAAAACAGCTTTAGCAGCTTGATTCAGTGGGTATTACTGTTAGGATTTTCACCGCTGTCATAATATACAAAATCATAATGTCTTTTGTAGAAGGCACATAATAAAATATAGCAGCATGCTGGAGAAAAAACAAGTTTTCACTGCACAAGTCTCAGTTTTCTCTGCTTTAACAGACGATGCACTGTGTGGTTCATTCAGCCACTGAACATGACTTCACATAAATGTATAAATGTGGTTATGTGGCACGTACAGAGCCTAAACTGGCCTTTACAGTTACCCCCTACTCAGCTCTATCGATATTGCAGAAACTCCAGTTTTTTGTCCAGTCTGTTGAGCAATCTGTGAATAATTATCCATATCTTTAAAAGCTAGTAGGACTGTCAAAAGAAGATGGCAGTTATCTGAAGCACAAAAATGAAGCAAACAGCAAAGTTCTTCCAGCCCAGGTGTGCACATGTCATAAATAAAAAGGACTCATGAATTCACTCATATCAAATTAACTCCTTCCATTTGCAAAGATTTTCAGATACAAAAAGTCTTTCAGTATCTGTCCAACTAAAATGCTTGCTCATTCTGATGAGATAATTATCTAACAGTATCAGTTTTGACAATGATTCTCAACAGACAAATGATTTATCACAGAATGAGGTTTTTTTCATTATCTGTAGTGAATGCAAGTTGGTAATCTTCAAATGCAGGGTTTAACTCCCCTAAACTAACCAGAGCTCTTCAATTGGTGTTTTGCATTATTTGCTTGTTTTCTTCACAATACTCGTCTTCAAGTTTTCCACTTTCATATTTGCCCTTGCACTAAGTGTCTTTCATATCAAAGGATTGTCAGAAGTGCTTGGCTGACAAAAGTCCCCATCTTCAAGATCGCCTGTAGGTCCATTCTACTCTCCTCTTCCATCTCCCTGCCAGCAGTTCTGCTCTAAGTGCTGCTGCCACTGTGGTATAACTACCAGAAATTATGAGCAAGGAAAACTTCTTATAAACATTTTTAATATCAGGAATAATGGTACAGCTATTTATGTCCTTGAACATTAAGTTTATTTTAAATCAGACTTATTTCTTTGCAGGTAATAGATTTTTTCCTACTAAAACACTTGCAGTATCTACATTTCAAAAATCACAATTCTGGCAGTTATTTAAGGTATGGTTATTTAAAAATTATTATTAAAAAATGATCTGCCTATTTTCTTCAAAGAATAGCTATGGTCTATGCAGTATTTGTCAATAAAATGCAGTTTACATTATATTTTATTTTAAAATATTTCTTGTGTTTATTAGCAGCTGATTGATTTATGCATGTACTAAGTGCTTCTGGAATAGATTTTGCAGATTCAGTCTTACAGTGCTGCATAATTTATTACAGAGCTGTGATTCAGCACTTGGCTTGGCAGTAAGGAATGAAATAAAAAATATGAAAAAAGGGGACATTTACCATGTTTTCTAAATCGCTTTCTAAAATGTAATAACCTCTTAATTAGACATGAAAGCATGACTGCTTCATAGTATTTATTTTCCATTGTTGCTTTAGTGTCTTAGTTTTGGACAAATCCTGGTTCCAGGCCAGAGCCCAAATAACACTGCCTAGAGTGGAAGTGCAGTACCTTCCCAGTTTGCCATTTGGGAAGAGAAGTGCTGTAGAAGGTGCAGTAGCCTTATAGCCTGCATCTTGCTCAATTTGTTTCAGGCACTTAGCTCTTACTCCTGCTGAATAAAGCCATTGCCTCCATTCCTCTACTAAAAATAAACACCTAACTTATGGTGGTTAATTCAGTTATGCAGATTTTGTTCTGCCTGTCTTTGGAGCTACAGCTTCCCTGAGCATTTATTCATCAACATCCATTCCTCACAAGCTCCTTCTTTTCCATGCAAAGGTTTACTGCTTATAACACGGAGGTGTGCATTCAGAGCATTGCATCTCTATGCAGCAGTCAAGAGGTCTGTCCATCACGCATCCCATCCATCAGAATGATTAGTTATGATGTGTCTGTTCACCCCAAACTCATCTGGTTCCAGTTAATTTTCCTGAAGTAGTCCTTCCAACACCTGGCTATCTTTATTAGAGACCCTTATTCCAAGCTTTTCCTCTCCCAAACTATTTTTTGCCGAATCCTGGTTCCAGGACAGAGCCCAGAAAATCAACAATTCTGGCCATTGTTTAGTGGAGAGGAAATGGGATCTTTTCCCTAGTTTCCATTTGGGAGGAGAGGTGCTATTGGCCCAATAAAATTCCTTCATCATTTGATGATACTACCAGCAGGTTTCGTGTTCTGCAGACCTGGAAGAAGAAAGATTTTAAATGGGGTCCTGAGATACGACAAGCTTTTAAACAAATCAAACAGGAAATAGTCCATGCAGTGGCCCTGGGGCCATTCCGGGCAGGACATGATGTTAAAACATGCTCTGCACCCCAGCAGGGGAGGACAGCCCTACCTGGAGCCTCCAGCAGAAAGCACCAGGGAAGACTCGAGGTCGACCCCAAGGGTTTTGGAGTTGGGGATACAGAGGATCCGAAGCCCGCTACACTCCAACAGAAAAAGAGATATTGGCAGCATAAGAAGGGGTTCGAGCTGCTTTGGAAGTGGTTGGTACAGAAGCACAGCTCCTCTTAGCACCTCGACTGC
>VXBO01001312.1:265988-349900 GCA_013400135.1 Rhinoptilus africanus | reverse complement strand
GGGGAGCCCGGAATTTAACACAGAATTGTGCAGAACTGGAGTACAAGCACAGCCAGAGCTAAGGGAGGTGCTACAGACATCAGCATCACCACCATTTTCCTCCTGTAGCCCTGCTCAGATGTGTTTGGGAAAGAGAAACTCCTAACCAGAGTGGCTCAGGAGAAGTGCACGCTCATAATGAAGAGAAGGGTTTCGCTTTTAATTACACTTGGTGGTGAAATGAGAACTTGAGGCTATGTAATTGGGTGGCCCTTGCAATACCCAATCCCAATTTGGAAAATTCTGCCTGCAACTGTGAGGAATGGAAAACTCACTCATTAAAAAAGAAAAATAAAGGAAAAGCATAAATGCTGCCCAGCCTGAGCAGGGTACAGGTGAGCTGGGCAGGCTGCGCTGCTCCACACCCTGCTGTGCAGTGGGTCTGGTGTTTACAAATGCAAACAGCCAACGTACTCCCTGAGGTGAAGCTGGTTTCCTGAAGCCTGGAGAGGCAGCACGGAGCAACTCAGCTCATGTGGTCATGTTGGCTTTTAGAGACCACCAAACATCACTGCTGGGCCACGACTCCCTGCACACACGATATTTATCCCTGAGTTTCCAGTCCCTCTTCTCCACAAGATGCCAGGTCCCTCCTTGTTCCTTATGTCTGCTGTCTATAACACCTTAAGACTTCTACAATGCAACACCTCCCACATCTTTTATTTGACCCTGAGTTTGTATCTCTGGAGTCCTTGATGTCCCTGACCCCCCACCACTGTGGTAACCACCCTCCATCATTCTCCAGCCAAGACAACATCCAGCTTCCCATTCCCTTGCCCCTTGTGCTGGGCAAAATGAAACGGAGACAGCTTGGCTGCTAGCCAGTAGTACATATGTGCCACTTGGCCAGCCGAATGGTACACGCGTTGCCACTGGCCAAGAGCCTGACTTCGGGTCCCTGCAGGATGATGGGCCACTTGGCTGCTCCTCGTGGCCTCTGGAGGGGCTGTGTGGCTCCTACTCCCCCTCAGCAGCTGCGAGGCCGAGCAAGTCACCTCACGGACCATATGCTGCACAGATTTTGTCCTAGTTTCTCCTCTGGTGCTGCCTGGTTGCTATCTGGGAGAGGGCTGGGGCTGGTCAGTACTTTGTTTTGGTCACTGGTAGTCTTTCTGCCAAGGGTAGGGAAAAAATGTAATTTTTAAGAGTCCCAGTGGATATATAACCTTGAAGAGGGATGCTAAGAAATGAAATGAATTTTTTAATCTTCTGCTGACAAATCTAAAAGCTTTCCAGTGGAAAATAGCTCTGCTGAGACAGTATAAACTTACGCTTCTCCCCACTCCTGGCTTGTTGTAACAAAGACTTCCAAAACATTAAGTATTTTTTCTCATCCCGTTAATGTAGCATGCTAATTCTGCATATGGTACTGAGACAGCCTGGGTTTTAGTGGTGAAATACATCAAAGCATAGATGATCTTTCGTGAACAAAGCATCTTATTTTCAGGTAAATATCTGCAATAAAACAAAGAGAAGGGCACTGACCCATAAGAAGACCTGTCTCTGCTTGGTAAAGCTTTTCATAAGACAGTAGTAGCTCCTTAGCATGAAAGATTTGGAAACTGCTTTAGAAATGGTGCTTGGCTGATACCGAGTCACTATTTACATGTCTGAAACCAGGGGCTTCAGCGCAAGCTCTGACAGCACGCGTGGGCTCTGGCTTGGGCTTCAGAAGGTGTGCTGTGCTGTCAGGCGAGCGCAGTGATCTTTGACCAAGTTAAAAAGCAGGAATGCGGAGAAATGCGTTGAAGCACAGTCAGCGAGAGAGCCGAACCTGCAGTTCAAACCCTCCAAAGGATAACGTTATATAAATACTTTTTATCGAACATACCTACAGCAGAAGGAATTTGGTAGCTGAGCTCGTTTAAAGCAAACTAAATCTCCTGATGAAGGATGGTTTTTGTTCCTTGGTATTCGGTACACCGTTCAAGGGAGGCAGCTTTGTCTGATGACACTGTTACGGTATCGAGGTGGCAAGACGCGGAGCATACATAATGTTTTCAAGCCGCAGCAGGAAGGCTGCGCAGAAGTGTGTTCTGCAGACTGAGAGGTGTGCTGTTTCCACATGGTGGCAAACATGTAGGATTTACTGCGCTGACCTTCACTTCTTCGTGCCCCTGGTACCCATGAAGGTTTGTTTCAGTGGACTGTTTTTCCCTACGGGGAGAACGCCACAGACACCATGCCAAGAAGCAGCCTCGGGGAAGGCGCCAGGGCTAAGCCCTCCCCGAGATGGGGAGGTTTTCTCACGAGCTGGTCCAAGCAGATGAAATTAAGTCCCTCCTCAAAACTTTCTCCTGCCTTTTCTGAGGGCAAGGTGGCTATTCCCTCTCTAACCTTCACTAGCAAAAGCATTCAGTTAATGCGGGATTTTAAGTGCAGCCTTAGCTTTTCATATCCTGTCTTGGAAACTGCCTTGGGAATATCTAAAAGGTCCCAGATTTTCGTTTCTTTATGACAAGCTGTTTTTTATTTTAAACAGCAAGATCTTTGTGCGTGAAAAATTTGCTCGGCAGCTACCAATACCAGGCAGTTCTGAGGAAGCTATGTTCAATGTAAAGCTATAGGGCAAGTGGGTGTGAATTATCTTACAGCTGCCTTTTTTTTTTTTTTTTCTCAAAATAAATGTTACTAACTTACGGTCAGCACTGTGTGATATGCTGGGAATGAATTTATGCCAAGTGCTACTTTGCATCTCCCTCTGACTTCAGCATAACTGACTGCCGTTGGACACCAGCTTCTAGACTGTGTAGCTCATTGTTTTGTTGTAGGAAAGCAGTTTTGGTGTTCTTCCACAGCTTTTGGTGAACACCTCACACCCCTGGGTCTCTGGCAATTCCCTGTTTTGAAGAAGTATCAGAGCAGTTTGTTCTGCTTCATAAGCTCTAACAGTTCAAAGCAGGGATCAAAAATGATGCTATGGATTTGACCTTATTCAGAACAAGGACCATAAGAAATACAGAGTTTGAAAGGATCTTGGGATGCTTTCTGCTCCAAGACAGGATCAGCTCTGCCTAGCAAAATGCTGGCAAATATTTCAAGAGAAAAGATCATTTGGGCCAACTACGCTCCATGAAGTAACCAGACCTGTTTTGGATATGCCATCACCCACGTACATTTTGTGAGTACAGCTTAGGCACTCATGCTTCAGTATAGCCTAGCACAGACATGAAGTGACCTTTTAAATTCTTCCTCTAGAAGCACCGTGCTGATCTGAGATGTCCTGCCTGTGGATGAGAAGTTCAGAGCCATCCTGCAAGAGCTCTTTGATGCCCAGTGCAGCCAGCTGCTGGTCCAGTGACCAGTGAGACACTGCTCTTACACCTTATCCTTCTTCCTAAGGCACAGCCGTCATTTTGCTGTTGGATTTAGAGAAGGTTGTCCTATGATAGTTAAGATTTTTGAGGCAGCAGTTTTGAACTATTTATGCAAACATTATTTCCTGGGCCAGTGATGTTGACATGTGAATATAAATGTCCCATGGGTGACTCTGAACACTGTCACTGAAACGCTGATGCTCAGACATGGTGTGACCCTCACATCCAGGAGCTGCCAGCAGCATCTACTGTAATGGGAGTAAAACGTCCATGAGTTTATACTATTAGGCAAGGTCTGTGTCAAACAGAGCCTGGAAACAACATCTATTTCCAGCTCTGCTGTGTCTATCTCACCTTGGCCCCTATTTACATTCTGTTCATGTCCCTCCCTTTGTAAGATGAGAATAATAATGCATGTCAGCCATTAAAGGCTGGTGCCAGGTGTAAGCAAACGAAATACATAAAGCATCAAATGTAAAGCCACAAGTGAAAACCTCTCTACAAATGCTGTCAACTTATCATTGCGTTGCTCGGATAACAGCGGCACAAGTATCACTGTGCTGATGTATCTGCTGTTTGGTTCTCAGAGATATTCTCATGGAAGTGAAAGTAAATCTCCCAAATTGCACATGGATTTATTTTCCATTTAGCTACTTCTCCGGGTAGTGGCCCATCAATGTTCAGCTGAGTAGCACAAGAGCACCCAGCAGATAACCTTCCTACACCAGAGATCAGCTTGTTTTCAAAGTGACTGCAGGCTTTAATCTGAGACAAAACATATGATTGATACTCCGTGGTTTAAAGAGACAGACTAATGCCTTATGATTCATCTATGATTTATAAGTAAGTACTCGCACTGATATAATGATGGGATCACTTGATGACTCATGCGTGATTTAACGTGTGTGCAAAGTTCCCCTGTGTGTCACTCAGCGAAATTTCAGGCTGAACGGATGAGTTCACCGCCTCGGCTGTGCCCCCAGGCAGCTTCCCTGAAATGCGCCTGAAGAGCAGTAGGGAGGCCGAGGGTGCTCCCTTCTCCCGTGCAGCCTGTCCTCTCTGAAGTCCGGATGGGCATGATGCAAAAGGTAGAGGCACAGTGACATGTTCTCCAGGGTCTTCCTGTTGCAATTTCTTTTCTCCAAAAAACAATTGCTATGGCAACCTTGCTGCTGCTCAAGTCTTCTCACTTCCTATTTATTCTAAAGCATGGATACAAACTGTGACCGCTCTAAACACTTATATATTTAAGCCATTAAAAACTTCAGGTGAGAAAGAGTGGGCAGAGGAACATGATCAGCCCAGAGCATAAGATGACCCTGTAAGGCCTTCTCTACCTGCAAATTTCATAATAAAATTTTAGACAGGAAACTGTAGTTTACATTGCTGTTACGGTTTTTGATCAAATAGGGAAGGATTTTCTGGACATGGTAGGCTGATACCTGGTGGTACCGCTCAGAGAAGAAGGATGCTGAACACTTGGCCTTCCTCTTGGATGCTACAGCGTGCCCAGGGCTGGGGGAGATGGATCTGCTAACATGAAATATTTCTCAACAGGCAGTTCACTGTAAATCTTTGCAAGGTACAAGTTCATGCATCACCTGAGAGGCCGCTCAACAGGAAGGCAAAGGGACAAAGAAATGCCCCTCAAAAAATGCAGGAGAGGGCACGACCCCATCTCCCGTTCCCAGCAGGGTTTGCCACCACACACACCCCTGGGGCACCCACAGGCCCACCAGACTCTCAAGCTCTAGCAAGACACCTTCCCCTTCCCCTTAAAATGATTAATAAGATGCTTGCTTTTTTTCAGTTGCCTGTTATTTTTAAGATCAATATGTGTGGGAATTTGAAGGAAAGATTGACCACAAGGATCTTCTGTGAAAGGTCTCTGGTGCTTCTGACCGGGCTCTGTTTTAGGGTTGCTTTGGGCTGTACAACATGCTGCCTTCTTGCTTCCTGAATCACCAGGTTTCATTTTCTACATGAAAGAACAGTTTTTAATCAGAGAAGGAGTAACCATGGTGTTTATGAGAGAAAGGTTTGTGTCTCCTCTCTGCTCAGAGTGTTCCTGCCCTGCTTTATCTCCCGGTACAATCTAAGTAACAGCCCTGAGAAGGGACATCTCAGACCAGCTTCTGACCTGATGTTGATTGAAAACTCATCTTTTTCAGCTTAGGCTGCCTATGAATCTCTAGATCTAAAACACGTTCCTGGCCCTGCCACACAGAATGAATTTGGGGGAAATAATTTGAATTGTCAATGCCTGACCTTCCATGCATGCAAAGCGAGCATTAGAGAAATTAATTTGTTGGGGTTTACGAGACTCATTATAATCATGCTTTGAGATCTGATTAGTAGGACAGAGTTCAAGCATTTATTGTTTTCTTTGGCTCAGGTTTCTCCCTGTAATAACAGTCGCAGTGGTCATGCTCTAAAACCGTTTGTGTGAGAGCTTTGATGCAAACCCCTAGAAGGAAATCAGGAGCTGTGGAAGGAAAAGGCAGAAAACTGCACAGGGGGGAAGAGGCTTTCCTGCAGAGGTGAGTCAGTTCCAGGGGAGAAGGGCGGCTGTGTCCAAAAATAACAGTGCCAGAAAACAGGGACACGTTGTTGTGTGCCGAGAGCATCGTCCACCTGAGGAAGACGTTGGATGTCATCTGTGACCTTCTTCTCCTTATTCATCAAGCAGGTTTCTCATCTGCACTGAATCCCACCATGTTTGTATTTTTGGAGCACATGTTAATCTGGCCTTTGAAAAAATACCCTGGCCGCATTCGTCTCTGGGTCAACAGACAATTCAAAGTGACCCTGAGGAATTAATTGATTCCCAAGGGTTAATTTCTGTTTCCTTATGTTTTTTGAAGGCAGGTTGACTAACATGCATTTGTGTTCAGATTCCCGTAGTTCTTACTAATCACTCTCCTGTGTTTAGGCTGATTATTCCAAACTCAGGATATTCTGGTCTATGTTACTCTTTGGATTATGCCGCTAACAAGCATCTGTTCTTTAGTTTCCTTTCAGTGGCATTGCTCATGAAGGGCTTCTTCATTCTCAGAGACTCTGTAAGTGGTGTTGGGCATAACAGAAATATTATCCTGAATAATTAATAACTAGCACGTTTAAAGCAAAATCTTGTTTATTGTGTGTGGTTGTTAGGTAGAGAAACGGATCCCTTTACAATCCAGACTTTTTTCTGTAGGACAGGATAACAAGATCTTCATATTAAAAAGATGGCAGTCAAATTACCCCATATGGAAAGAATGATAGCACCCAGGGCTGCCGCTTACACGGGAATTTGGAAGCAGAAGTGAGTCAGAAGTGATCCCCCAAGCAAAGAGCAGGCCCTGGGATTTTACCTACTTTTGTCTGTCTCAGGAAGGGAGAGGAGAAGGAAGGAGAAGATCTTCAGACAAAGCAGTGCCTGTCTCACCTGTGAGACGTGCTACCTAAACCCCTCATGCAGCTGCTGGCCTGCAGGGAGCTGGATGGTTTGCTGACCTTGCCATCTTCCCTCCAGCATCCTCTCAGGGACAAGGCCATGTGCCAGCCTCCGTCCAGCATCCTCCCAGGGACCAGGAGGAGCTCCCAGGGACTCACAGTTTTGTGTGCCACAACAGCGTGGTCCAGCTTATACAAAAGGCAGGAGACATGAGCCGGGGCCATGACATTTTTGGCCAGGCTGGAGTCTGGTCCCATGTACTGTAGGGAGGGAAGGCATGAGAGGCCAGGAAAAAGTCTTGTCTCTGCTGACTTCAAAAATTAGGCTCAGAAGGAAACAGGGCCTTCTCCAGGTTGCTTCTGCTCTCCTCTTCATCCTGACTAATGTCACAGTGATACACTAGGAGCATCGCTGTACTGGTCAGCATCTCTGCGCTCGCTTGCTTTCAGTTACAAAGCATATTTCCTATATCAAGACCAAATTTAAAGCAATTCCACTTGCTTTTGTACTTAAAACATAGGTTGAAATAAGTCTTTTTCTTCCTTGACTTGTCCATGTAATGCTCAGTAATACTGCTAGTAAGAACATGGCATGGGTACCTTATCCATCAGACCACAGTAGTCTGTTCAGCCCCACCTGAAACTGCTGGATTTACGTTGTGTAGTTGCTTATGGGCAACTATTGCTCATCTGGTGTCTCATCACAGTGATTGCCCAGTCCATTGCACATGTCCGTTTAGAAGAGTGTATCTGATGATACTGGCATCATATTAAGTGTAAACATGCTTCGTAACACATCCAAATTTTTTAAGTGGTTAAGCAGAGAAAAACACATACTAAATATTTCCAGGCATTTGTTGAGTGAAAATCTGTGTCCTTTGAGCTTTGCTGCAGAAAATTTTAGTAGCACCCCATTTTAATAAGGTATGTATCAATTGGGAATATCTAGTGATGACTTCAGTGGAAACAAGGGTTGGTTTTGATACAGCTAAGAGTTTAATGTTGAAACACGAGCTCTATCTGACCTAGGAGATAAGTGCTGCTCTCTCCCCAGGACCTCTTTATGGACTCCATTATCTGTAGGTTTACTTTCTTGACATTGATTTAAATTTTATTTAGCTTATCTTCCCTATGGTCTCGGAGGGATTGATAAGAGGCTTTTCTCATTTAAAAAAAGAAAAAAATAAAAATAATCTGTTGTTGCTCGCTCAGTTAGATGCACCCCTGTTTAATACATGGCTCCGGATTTTTTATTAGTTAATAGTAGTAAATGAAAAGGCAGTATACCTAGAGGTTGTTCATGCAAAAACTATACCAGCCCAGGTCCACACTAATGAAAAAGGAGGTGGATTTGTGGGAGCTGGATGATGCGGGGCACCAGCACCATGACACGACTGCTCACTCCAGTGCTACTGGTCTGAACCCAGTTTGTGCTGCACGTGGTTCCTTAGTCCAGCCCAGCGGCCTGTGGGTGAGTGTTTAAATGCCAAACCAACAGCAGAATGGACTGTATTTTTCTTGGCAGAGTTGAATGCCCTGTGGAAAAGACTGTGAGTGCCCCACATGGGCACAGCCCCTGACAGGCGGGTGGAAGGGGGCATGTGAGACACAGAGGATGGGCAGGGACCTCCCTGCCACTCACTGTCACCCTCACAGTCCCTCTCACAGTCAAATCCAGTCCCGTCTTCACTCACAGGTGGTTTTCCCCACTCTGCTCCCACAGGGAGCCTTTCCACACCCTCCCTGCTCTAACAGGTCAGAATCTCCTTTTCATTTTCAGTCCAAAGCCATCCCTGAGCAGAGCAGCCCATTTGCTCTGGCAGCACAACTGCCGATACCAGTCCTGCCGTCCCCGAGCTTAATCAGAATCACAGAATCCTAGGGTTGGAAGGGCCCTCTGGAGATCATCTAGTCCAACCCCCTGCCAGAGCAGGGCCACCTTAGAGCAGGTTGCACAGGAACCCATCCAGGCGGGTTTGGGATGTCTCCAGAGAAGGAGACTCCAACACCTCTCTGGGCAGTCTGTAATCATCATCCTTATCCCTAACATGTGCTGTACTAATGGAGATCACTACCATCGCCACTCTTCCCTAATTTATTAGGCTAAATCAAACTTAGTTTCCTCGCTTTGGCCAGATTTTCCTCCCCTGAGCTCCACAGATCTCTTCCTTGAGCCTGGATGCCTGTAGGACACCCTGTCCCTCTGCTGGGCAGGCACAGCTTCATCTGCAATGTTATTAGCTCACTCCTGCCTTTCATGCCAAGGTAATTCCTTAATATATTAAATCATAGAATCATAAGGAGGGATATCTTTAACTAGATGAGAATGCTCAGAGCCTCATCAAGCCTGGCCTTGAATGTCTCCAGGGATGGGGCCTCCACCACCTCTCTGGGCAACCTGCTCCAAATAAATTTGGCTCCAAGACAGTAAAACTAAGGAAGCCCTATTGCTTGAACTGGGAAGTTTTATAGACCAATCAAGGATGGAGCCAGCCCTCATCTTGTGATTCCAGATAACATCACTGATTTCAATAGGCCTACACTGGTTTAAACCCATGATGTTTCAGCAAATTAGCACATTGCATTTTTAAGTACAAACATGAATTGGGATCTTTATGCAGAAATTATCTGGATGTCTGCGGATATTAAGGTAACCTCCACCCATAAGCTCTCAGGACCTTGAAGTCATGGGTCAGAGCACACGGGCAGGAACAAATCACTTCTCAGGCTGCAAACAGGGACAGGAACAATCAAAGGCAGGTCTTTCTGTGGTGAAAATCACAGTAATCTGCTGAAGCTGAGGGCACCATACACAGCTCTTGGCTTTTACTGTGAGGTTAAATCGAACCATTCACAGAGAATTCAAGTGCAGAGAATTTGAAGAGAAGTTCTCAGAGAACACAGAGAAGAAAGAACCTGTCTCTAAAGTGACAGTAAAAGCTAGCCTAGGCAATTCTGTGGGAAGCCAGTCTGAAAGTCTGTATTGGAAAATTTGTCTGGGCTATTATTCTACTGACAGCCCTATTGCAAGGTCTCCATAATTGCTCTGGAAAGATCTTGGATCCAAGCCCTGCAGGAGACCACAGTCCATTCAGTAATGAAAGAGGTTTGCAGTTTAAACCCCCTGTAAAATGAAAAAAAGAACTGTTCCATAATCACAAATTCTCGAGGTGCAGCATGGAAGAGTCACATAAAGACCCTGCTGTGCTGCTTCTCCAGAAAAGAAGTTGTAAAGCCTACTATAAAATTACTTCTAGCCTGGGTTCGGTTTCCCATACTTTAGTGATTGATTTCCTAATGTGAAAAAATATGGGATTTTCCGGGCATGTTGCAGCAGCACAGCCCTTTCTCAGGAATTCCTGGCAAATAAGCCCCAAAGGGGCCACATTCTTGGATAAAAATTCTGGGGTTGGATGGTTTTCAGAGGAGATACCACTGATCTGGGGTACTCTGCCGTAAAACCTCATCATGCACTGACAGCCGTGATCTGTTGGGATCTTCCTGGTGACTACCAGTTCTACATGCTTTTGCTAGATTTGATAGCCTGAAAAAAAAAAAAAAGCAGCCAAAACAGAGTGAATACCCACCATGAGGAGGAGGCCACCATGCAAATTTCTCTCATATGAAACATCAGAGAATCACAGCAGGGTTGGTTTTGGAGGGGAACACCCTTTGCGACTTAATGTTCTCCAGGAGGTGGCTGCACTCCTTGCTTCACACTCATGCCTCGTGATGCCACCCCTTGCCTGCGGCACAGGAGCATGTGTGCAGGCACCTGGAGGTGAGGAGGGCCAGAGCAGGCTGAATTTCCTTCTGATGCTGCCCATTGATCCTCTCAGTCATGATAAACACCTTCCTTTGACTTTCATGGCGCAGCTGCATTACGGACTCAAGTGTTGCTGGCAGAAGACAGAAGAGGCCTTTCAGACTGATAAAGGCAGAAGGATTCTGTGAAGCTGTGTCTCAAAGGCCATTTGCCAAACTTCTCTAAACTTGAAATTTTGGCTTGTCGTGGGGTGGTTTTGTTGCTGCATTTAACGCTGACTGTTCTCTCACTGGTTTCTGGAGAGCATCAGTGAGAGGTGCTCTCCATCTCCTGCCATAAAGCCAGGAGGTCTACAAAAAAAGCCTTTTGGAGGGGCTGCAGTCCTTGATTACACTGATTCAGTATAGCAGTGCTACTGAAAACACAAGTGGGAGTTAAATCCATGCTTCTCTTACACAGCTAACCGAACCACAGCCCAAAGTTATTCTGGACTTACCCTGGGAAACCACTCTCTGAAGTTCTTCAAAGAGAATTTAATTTCCTCTCCCTACCAAGGTTTTCATTTTCTTTGAGTAGGTTATCTCCCTGTTTGTCAGGCAGGCGCAGGCCACCAGCTCAGACACACAGAATAATGGTTAAAACCATCACTTCAAATTGCACGTTTGGAAAAGGCTTCTTGGAAACATGTAATCCTGATATTGTGAAACTGTAAGACACACAGGGCTCTGCATACGTGGGGATGTTCACACTGGAAATGGAGCAGATGTGTTATTATGAGAGCTGCCTGGTGTATTATCTGAGGAGGGTGTGAGAAGAACTAAATCCCCTGGTTGATGTTTTGAAAGCAGAGCAAGAACAAAAGCACACCATCATGGTGTGAACAATTCTGAAATTAGACTTGGTTGAACTGCTTATGATAAAATTTATTCAGCACGTATTTACTTCTCTTGTGGTCAGTATACAGCCTGTGAATCAGCTCTGATTTGCCTTAATTGTATTCACCACCCTTGGTTAAGCAGATTGAATGAATGACAAAGTTTCAGCCTCCTGGCTTTCCGAAGTGTTTGCCTCAATTATGTCTGGTAGAGGGCCATTCCCTAGCACAGCAGCATATTTACCTGCAATTTAGCGTCTGTCCCTGGTATTTTTACAGTTACAACAAAAAGATAAACCCTTAATAAGCAGAAAATGTTCTGCTAAAATCAGGGAGACACCAGGACTTGCAAATGTGACATTAATACCTAGCAATTGTTTGAAATTGCTCTGAGTAGTTTTTCTCAAAATCCCTTAAACCCTCTCCACATTAAAACTACTCTACGTGAGTAGCGTACATGAAATGCATAGATTATTCACACTGATTATTTACTTGCAAAGCCTTGACAGCAGCCAGGGAGGGAACCAGAAATGCTCTGTGTCTCTCCAAGCCAAGAATGTGGATTTTCTTGCTGTTCATCCCCAATTCTCCCACTTTATCTCATGACTCAGCTGCCTGATGCAAGGGTTTGCAATTACAGCTCTGCTGATTAGCTACCCAAGTTGCGTGCTGTGGTTTCCAGACTTCACATGCAATTATGACAAATGTATGGCTTTTACCAATTCACATTTGAAAAGCACTTTGCTGTCTTATTTTGTGAGTTTTCCTGCTGATAAGCCCCAGCCACCTGAACGTGAAAGCCACCTGGAAGCCAAGATACAAGAGCCAGCAATAGGACAAACCGAAACTCAGTTCTCCTCTTAAAAACCGTTCAGTCATTTGCTTAGCACAGGTGATGAGCTCAGTGCAGAAAGGATGCTCCAAGCAAGCTACCTCCCAGTGCCAATGAGCCTGAGACACCGTTGATCCAGTCCCTTGGTTTCCACATCTTGGCTGGGATAACAGCCTGCTCGCAGGCACCAGCTCCAGTCATGGGGTTAATACTGCACGGACGAAGCCGTAACTAAACAGCGGAAGAAAGTTCCAACTGCTTGTGCCTGCAACCGAAATAATCTGTCCCGGACCATGCCAGCTCAGCTGGAGGAAAGGCCCCGGGGGCTGACATGGTCTCTGCTTCCTGTTTTTCTCTTTGCAGAGTAAACATGTTTCTGAGGTCTCCAGGGACGTGCCTGAACCAAAACCTCTGATCTGAGCATCCTTGAACTTTTGGCAAGTTTGGATTCAGTTCTGGATGCAGACATCGCAAGTCAGATGTATTTTTAATGATATTTATCCTCAGAAGGCTCTGCCCGTCCTCCCTGCACCGCACAGCACAGCAACCGCAGGAGTGCTGCTGTACCTGTGAGCTACACGAAATGTTCAAAGGGGAGCACAAATCTCAGCTTACGAAGCAGCTCTGCATTTTTTCTTTGCCATTGTGCATTATATGAATTACAAAAGTGTGTCTGTGTAAGCTAGGTCTGCCGTTGGCAAACCCTGGTTACGCCACGGGGGTAAACTGGGGAAGGAGCAGCTCCCTCCCCTTCGTAGCTTCTTCCAGCAGCAGGTAAAACATCGATAACACATTTTAGCATTCAGAAAAAGTAACTTCCCCTAAAAGCCTCAGTGTTACTAAATGTCCACTAGCCTTCTCTTCCTTTATTTTTAGACATTTGATTTAGGGGATACAATCTTTATAAATGTAAATATCACAACTAGTGGTCTGGTCTGAGACATAAAATTGAACTAAACCATCAGTTTTTTGTTTTAATATTTACTGCCCTCCCAAGAAATAGTGCAAGTCAGTGGAACCAGATCATTCAGCCGTGTACCATAACCTTTCAGCCACAATTGATATGATTTTCAGTTAGTCTTTTGCTCCCAGTGATTATGAAATACTGATTATTAAAATATGAATTAAGAATTAAGATCATTATAATTGTCCTCAGAGCCTCACAGAAAAGGATCACCTTGATAAATCCACCTTCTTTTTCCAAGCCCTTTAGCCTGAAAAGGGACAATTTTCCTCTTACAAATTAGGGCTTGGGTAGCCATTTTAAATTTATTTTATTTTATTAGTGGTTTCTGGGATGGCAGGGTTGGTGCCTGATGTGTGTCCTCACATGTGTCCCATTGGGTGCCACTGCCATAGGCAGAAACACAAACCCCACTGAGAGCGGTGTAGGCAACTGGGCTACCTGGGGCTTTTGACCACTCCAGATAATGTGCTGGGGAAAACTCCTTCCATTTACAGTTTTGGCCAGACATCCCACAGAAATGTTCAGCGCTGCTTCTGAGGATGCCAAATGGTGTTTGCAAGTGCTTTGGCTAGGCTACACATCAAATCCAGCTTTCTAGCCAGGACTGCTAGTGTCAGATGATGCTGGCTTGCAGTTTCCTCACGCTTTCCAAATACAGCCTTAAAGTGTGCAAGTGAGGGTTTTGGCATCCTCTCCACTCCCACATGCACGGTGCCACTCTGTCTTTCAATAAACTACAGCTACAGGGTAGGCAAAAGGGCGTGCAAGTTCCTGGGTGCAATCTCAGCAGTGTTCGTGTTTTCATGCTGTTGTGGTGTCTTCCCACGGAGCTCAGGGATAACTGAGCTCTGAGCTGAGGGAAAGCAAGGAGCTGGAGCCCCCATCTGCAGCCTCCCTGAGTAAGTGAGGCTTTCTACCTATTAAAGCACCAATATTATTCCATTAAAGTAGAAGAGAGTTCCTCCACCAGCTAATGTGCTATTACTTATTAATGTAAACCCACCACCGCTCTGGTTAGTGAATTATCTATCTTCCTGCAACCAGTTTTTATTCATCTCACAGAGGTTACTTGCGCTTTAGGATTTGTTGCCTGGGACCAAAAGCATGGTCATGTATGACATGGTCATCGCCATGTGCGACACGGCCATGGCCATGGGCAACACAACCTGCGGCCGAGCACCATGCCCTGGGGTAGGGATGGTGCAGAACCGAGCCTGGACATCTCACCATTGCAAACACCTCCCCATAGGTGAACTGCGGACCCTGCAGAGGACACGTGAATACAGCCACAGGAAATCACTTGTGGAAACTACAGAGTAAAACATTTAGGCCTTTTGAGGGAAAGCTGCTTTTGCTCTGGCTGCATACACTGTGTTGGGGTTGGGGGTCCTAAGGCAACTTGGCTGCTGGTGAACTCATTGAGGACACCAAAGGCTGAAGAAATGGATGCTGCTCTCTCCCCAGTCAGGGCTCAAAATGCTCCACTAACAGCTGATACAATGTTGGCTGCTCCTTTTAGTCACTTACTCATTTTCATTAATTTTAAGTCAAATATTATGTCTCCCTTCCCCCCAGACCAGCCAATTCCAGACTGTTCCTACACATCACATCATACGTCTTGCCAACAAAAGGCAAGCAAAGGTAGTTTCCGTCTTAATGCAGAGGAAGCCATAAAGATAAAAACAGAGGCAGAAAAAAATTAGTTTACCCATGAAGAAAAGCCATGTAGGTATAACTGCCTAATCTGTCCTCTGATCCAAGGTGGCATTTCTTCCTGGGCAAGGAGAAAACAAGGGTGCATGTGGACGAGGGGTTATTTTGTTTTCTCATGCTTTGTGTGCTTTCACATTCTTATTTGGTTATTCTGATTAATTACCCCATATGAAAAGGGGTCTCATTCTCCCAGTGTTACCTGGAAGCTAATAGCATCGGAAGAAGGGAAACTGCCTTCTAAGTAAAGGCATTAGGCGTGCAGATAATGGCTATTAGCTTTCTGTTTCTCAAATACTCTCTGTTCCTATGGGGGTTTCATAAATCACTCTCTTCAGAGCTGCTATCAGGCTGGTCCTTGCAATCAGACATGCACAGGGCTTTTGAAAGCAATCATGCTCAGAACTGTCTGTCGCACTCGTAGGAGAGATGACGTTGTGGACACTCGCTGGGAGTCCATACATGACTGGCTGGGGAAGGCCTGTGCCTCCAGCTCAATGCAGCACCCATAGTCTGGGCGATGCCCTGCTGAAGCCCACATCAGCCAATGCTTTTCTGAGCTCAGGAAGCACCTCTGAGGAAAAAGCCATTGGTGGACTTGAAGTCTGCTGTTGCCAGCAAAGGCCGTCTTGCCAAAGAAGAAGAGTGGCATGGCAGGGAGTATGTGGCTGCTTTGGTGCTCTCAGAAAGCTCCAAGGAAACCACAGTTTTAATTAACTTTTTGGAATCAATTAACTGAATTTCTTCTGTTTGATGACTAACTTAACCTCTCCTCAGCAGAAGTGGAGGGAGACCTAGGTCTGCTCCTGTCTTGTACCACATCAAAAGGTTCCTGTTGGAAGTGCTTCTGCCCATGCCCCAGAGCAAAAACATGTCCTCCAGTCTTCAGGTCATCTCCTCCCACACATTGTTTAACCTTTTCCTGATCTGTGCTGCCGCAGGTATAGGATCATAGAATCATAGAATCCTAGGGTTGGAAGGGCCCTCTGGAGATCATCTAGTCCAACCCCCTGCCAGAGCAGGGCCACCTTAGAGCAGGTTGCACAGGAATGCGTCCAGGCAGGTTTTGAATGTCTCCAGAGATGGAGACTCCACCACCTCCCTGGGCAGCCTGTTCCAGTGCTCTGCCACCCTCAAGGTAAGGAAGTTCCTCCTCATGTTTAGGTGGAACTTCCTATGCTCAAGTTTGTGCCCATTCCCTCTTGTCCTGTCACTGGGCACCACTGAAAAGAGCCTGGCCCCATCCTCCTGACACCCACCCTTTAAGTGTTTATAGGCATCGATAAGGTCCCCCCTCAGCCGTCTTTTTTCCAGTCTAAAGAGACCCAATTCCTTCAGCCTTTCTTCATAGGAGAGGTGTTCCAGTCCCCTAATCATCTTGGTAGCCCTTTGCTGTACCCTCTCCAGCATGTATGTTTTTATGCCACCCAGGTGCCACCGCTGCTCCTGCACAGCCGTGCCATCCCAATCATGCCCCGTTCTGCACTCAGCCCTGTGTAGGTCCTGTTGAATTGCTTCTCGTTATTTTTGTTACATCCTGGCATAATGATCCAGCAAAACATCCTGCTGATGTCCCCCATAGGAAAGTCTTTAGAAAGTTAACAAAAAATAAAAATCCCTACTGAAGAATCCCGTGGGGCAGCTCAAAGAGCTTCCATCATTATGTTGGTACTTTCCCATACAGCAATGTGTTTCTTCCTGTGTGTGATTTTAGTATTGCCCTCTTGCAGACTTTTGGAATAAGCTTATTTGAGTAATCCTGCTCTGTTCTGAGGCAGATGGGAAAAAGTTGGGCAGGTTGAGATGTTGGTACTGATCTTTGTAGAAAACAGTCTCAAGAGGTTCCCCGAGAAACCCTTCTCTGGTGTCGAAGACATGGATGTATAAAGGCAGGGTGAAGAGGATAGCAGCAGGGAGGACACAAAGTGATGGCTGATGACGTGCTATGTCCACTTTTTGCCATCTCCTTCAGCAAGAAGCAGTCTTTGCAACACACCACGTACGGGCCAGAAGTTAGCAGGATGGAGAAAATGGACTCAGACGTCTAATGACACCGATATGGGGAATAGGAGATGGTAGATACAGGCTGTACTCTGTCCGTAACAACCGTATCACATTTCTTAGGTGAAATTGCTTGAATGACCTTAATGCCTCCAGATCAGAGGGTGGCATTTTGGCAGCCGTGCCATGTGTTAGAGCAGACGCTGTGGCTGAAGGCTCCCAAGACCACGCTTGCTCTTGCTCTTGCCTGTGACATTGAAAATAGCACTGTAAGGAAAAATTTTTTTGAAATAATATATTCCAGCCCCCCGAACACAAGAGGGAAGTTACACAGCAGGCTGCACAATAAATCGGAAAGTAGATAAATCCAGGGCCAGATTTATGAAGCAACTCTTGTCATCAGTCTAAAAGAAGTGGAAAGTATATGGTAATCAGAGCAACAATATTTCATTTTATACTGTGCAGGCTGCTACACTGTGGTGGGACAGGCAAAAGTTGGGGTCAGCATGGCCAAATATTTTGTGGCACCTCTGCGCTGTGGGGCAGCGTGGTCCTCCATGCCTTTTGCAATAGCCCTAATTCCTCCTGGGGCCACCAGTCCATGGGGCTGCCGGCATCCTGGTGTAGATGCAACCTCAGGGATGTACACAAGCATATTAAATGGCACTATCTTACTGAGGAACAAGCACAGGATGACCATGAGCCAGCAATGTGCCCTTGTGGCCAAGAAGGCCAATGGCATCCTGGGGTGCATCAAGAAGAGTGTGGCCAGCAGGTGGAGGGAGGTCATCCTCCCCCTCTACTCTGCCTTGGTGAGGCCCCACCTGGAGTGCTGTGTCCAGTTCTGGGCTCCCCAGCTCAAGAAGGACAAGGAATTGCTGGAGAGGGTGCAGCACAGGGCTACAAAGATGATTAAGGGACTGGAACACCTCTCCTATGAAGAAAGGCTGAAGGAATTGGGTCTCTTAAGTTTGGAAAAAAGACAGCTGAGGGATGACCTTATCAATGCTTATAAATACTTAAAGGGTGGGTGTCAGGAGGATGGGGCCAGGCTCTTTTCAGTGGTGCCCAGTGATAGGACAAGAGGGAATGGGCACAAACCTGAGTATAGGAAGTTCCATCTAAACATGAGGAGGAACTTCTTTCCCTTGAGGGTGGCAGAGCCCTGGCACAGGCTGCCCAGGGAGGTGGTGGAGTCTCCGTCTCTGGAGACATTCAAAACCTGCCTGGATGGGTTCCTGTGCAACCTGCTCTAAGGTGGCCCTGCTCTGGGAGGGGGGTTGGACTGGATGATCTCCAGAGGTCCCTTCCGACCCTATGATTCTATGATTCTATGATCCTACACTTGGGGAGACACAAGTAAAGCAGAGTTGGGCACATAGATGGGATTTTCCCGTGAAGGGCATGGTGCTGTGGATGGCATAGGGAACCCTGACAGACTTATTTCAACAACTGTGATTCCTAATTATAACTTTTCATGTCTTTAAGTACTCCCTGTTATCCTGCAGTGATCATAATTATTTACGTTGCAAAGGCAATGAGAGGGTTAATTAGCCTGAACGTGCAATTTATTTGGGAAATGGGGAATGTTTCTTCATACAGGAGCTAAGTATCATTAGCTCTAGTAATTGGAAGAGGATACCAATTTCTTTCAACTAATGGTAATAAACAGGAGATGATTTCTGTGATTATTGATTTAGCTCATTATTTTGTAGGGATTAAATTAGAGAAGGCTCAGAATGCCTCCTATAAAATCCAGGTAAAATCCAGGCTGGTAGCACATTAGTGCCACCAGAGCTGTATGTCTGCATGAGTGAGACCTTGCTGCCACCCTACCCCAGACCAGGAGTCCATGGATTCACAGAGGGATGGGAATGGAGTTGAAAACTGGGATCTGCTCTTTCCACAATGACCATTCTTCCTAAAGCCATTGGCAGGATGGACTCACATCCCTTAGCTAGTTGCTCATAAAATAGTCCTGCTGAAATAATTCATTAAAAGTATGGTTTTCCCTCTGCACCTCTCCACTACCACTAATAAGTGTGACTGCACCCCATTCCCATGGGATTTTTCCCACTTGCTGGCACCCATTTCAGGAGATACCCGGGGCACGGTGCAGCCCATCTGCTCATCCCCTAGCAGTGGCTGCATGAAGTTGGAGGAATCAAAACCCAAATCCTCTTGAGACAGAAATACCCATTTCACGCTCTTATTTAAACATCAAATCACCAAATGACTCCTTTCCCAGTTCCTTTCTCTCTTTGTGTGATTTTCAGACAGAGGAGACTCTAAGCTGTAAACAACTTTTTTTTTTTCAGCACCGGCTCACTCCATAAACGATTATTCTGGCTGTGCTGTGGCAGGTTTTATTGTGTGATTCGGCTGACAACATGTGAATTCTCTGCCCTAGACCTTCCCCATTTCTTAAGCAGAATTTACACATGCAGGAAAAAAACCCCACAAAACACAAACAACAAACTGAGGAAGCACTTTCATTACTGGAAATTTTGACCCATCGTCACGCCTTAGTTTGCAAGGTCACTCTCTGAACCTTGCAGCCTTGGTCAGCTGCTGCTCCAGCATCTCCTAAGTCATTTACTTGACCCTGAAGACCTATGTTGTCTGCTTCCGCCATACCTGTGGTCCCAGGTGATGAAAGCAGAGGAGGGCTGACACCGGAGCAAGATGAATGTGAAGCAGAGCCTTCCCTTGCCAGGACAGGGTGCAGTCTGAGTGCAGCCACAGTGGCTTTGCCTTCCCCTGCTCTAGGTGAACCTTCTTTGGAAAGGGGGTTGGACTAGATGATCTCCAGAGTCCCCTCCAACCCCTATCATTCTGTGATTCCGTGATTCCCCACCACTGGTGATGGCTCAAAAGCAGAGACTAGCTAAGGGATGCAGGTGAATGGGCATCTCACAATGAGCCGGTCCAGATCTCTGTTCCACTTTATATTGGCAAGTTTTTCCAGCTATCGCAGCTGCCGAGGGCTCCTTTACTCACCCAAGGAGTAAAACACAGACATAATTCATTTTAGCGGAGCTATTCTCCGTTCTGCATCTTCTCCTGATATTTGAGCACCTTTGCACTCAGGGAAGCATGTCTGAGCTTGGAGGATGGATGTTTTTCACTGCACTGATGTGGTTAAGGCGGCATGGTTCCTCGTGTAGACAAGCCCAGATCTGCCTTTCTCAGTCTGGGCAAGGTCAGACCATTCCCAGGTGTCACTGGAAAGTCTCAGCTGCGAAAGAGCTATTTATACCTACCTTGTCTCAGCAAAAGATGGAGTCTGGATGGGAGGAGGACCACCACAAAGTAACTAAAAGGAGAACTTCTTGAAACAGTGAGAAAGGGAATTTTTTCCCTTTTGGGCAAACCTTCTGAAAGAGGAATCTCTCCCTGCTTTTTCTTATGCGGTTATCATCTGATGGATGGGTTTTGCAGCTGTCTGGCTTTGGGGAGAAGAGCCTGTGGGGGATCCCATGGCCACAGGCTCCAGCAGGTCGCAGGGCAGGGAGAGCCTGCACCTTGCACCGACTGAGGACTGGTGTCATTTACCATTGAGAAGACTGATAGAAAGATTGCTCTCCCCAGTAGTCTGCAGCTACTGGTGCAGGAAGTATCTTTTTCATCCAGCTGATGATCCTTGTATGGGTATTTTTTTTTAAGCAACGTTAATCGAAAGTTTCTTGTTTTTCATTCCTTTTCCACAATTTCCAAGAGGGAGGGAAAAGCTGGGGAAGCACCAGGGAGACCCTTAAAAATGTTCAGCTCTAGAAATCAGAGACGTGTGCCCGCAGGGTTGTGACTGGCGCTGGGCAGAGAGCGAGTGGGTGCGTGAGTGTGTTTTGGGGCAGGTGGAAAAGAGCTGGGGGGACTTATGGTGGTTTAGGGAAGAGGAAAGTGGGGGATATCTTTGTCATCATTGAAATGATAAAGCTACAGCTCCTTTCTGAAGAATGTGTTACAATCTGGGGTAGTTGCTTAAACTCTGTATGCTGCCATGAAATTTCTGGCTTGTTGAGTTGGAAGTCTCCCATAGTGTTCCCAACCAGCCCCCGCTGCAGGAGTTTCCTTCAGCTCTCTCCAGCCTGGACATGGACCTGCCTGTGCCTAAGCCGGGGTGCTGTGCACCCTCCTCCAACACCATAGAACCAGCCAGGGGGATCAATGCCTGTGCAGGAGAGAAATGAATCCACAGATGAAGCCTGATATTACTTCTCATGAGGAGGTGGTTTTGACTTATCGATGACTTAATCATAACTCCAGGATGGGGGCAGATGTAGTAAGAGAGAGCTTATTGCCTGTTATTGCTGCTTCCTTACACACCTTGGGCAATTATCTTTCCTGACAGTTTATTTTCCTATTTACCCACATGTAGGCAGGCAGGAGACTCAGCTCACTGGAGCATCCCAGCCAGCTTTTGGTACGGCAGGTACCACCCCAAAAGACTGAGACGGCTGTCCTATCCAGATTTGCAGGATGCTGCCCCAGACCTTCCAGTGATGTCCCCATGTACCAGCCTTCTACACCAGCCAGCGTGCCAAGAGGACACGATTTGTGTGACCTCTGGTGTGTGTGGCAGCAAGAGCAGCCAAGCATCTTGCAGCGTTTTTCTAGTCCTATAAAAAAAAATAAGTCTCTGAGATGGAAGGGAGGTTTCCTTTCCAAGGAAAAGTCAGCACAATACAACAGCTCAGAGTTGGATAAAGCCCCCACACCTTCCTCGGCTAAAGCCAGAGTTCGGCTTCTTGGGCACGAAGTATAAAAAGGCAAATACACTGCTGCAAAGAAGCTAGGAAAAGAGAAAGGAACAACTTTTTAGCTGGACAACTGTTTCTAGTTCATGAAAATATTTCTACTTCATTAAAATATTTCTACTTCTATGAAAATATGTAGAAAACTTTGCTAAATTCAAATATAAGAAATGATTCTTCAAAATGTTATTGGTTAGTATACCCATTTAATATGTGAAACTAAACACTTTCTCTGGAGGCATGGCAATTTTACATGTGCATTCCATATTTTCAGTGGGGTTTTTTTTCCCCAGAAGATGCATGACTGCGTGTTTACACAGTTATTACTCTTCAAGTGTTAACGGGCATCACTGAGAGGGTCCATAAAATTGCAGGTCTCGTTAAGGTAGCAATGGGTCCAAGCCAGGAGAAAGAGGAGCCAAGTGCCTTAAGGTATTTAAACCAGCTGCAGACAAGGATCTAATGAAGGCATTAGGATACCTGGACATAGTAGAGATAAATCAGGTGGATTAACACGAGCTTTTCTGATTACAAAAGCAGAGCAGGGGCCGGAGAGGACCTACCTGCGGGCACAGGGCTGAGCAGCCCCGGAGGGGAACGGAGCGATGGGGCTCCTCGCAGGGCTCCCTTGTGCTCGGGGTGGGGAAAAAAAAAAAATGCCTGTTTTCTGGTTTGAAGAATATACCCTGTTTACATGAGTTGCTCACCTCTCTGGGAAGTCTCCTTCCAGCCCTGAGTTTTGTCTGAGGCTGAGCCGCGGTGCCTGCGCAGGGTGGCGCGGGCTGCACGCACCTTCATTGGGATCAACTGCGAACACAGAGGAGGAATAAATAACCCTGACCGCAGCGCTGGCCTGCAGCCAGCCACTCACCGGAGCCTGACAAGCCCCAAACCAGTTCAAAGGGCCACCGATGGCATAGGCAACCCGGTCCACCTGCTGGCTGCTTTCTCCTCCTCCGCCGCCGCCTCCTCCTCCTCCTCCTCTCTGCCATTCAGGAGCTGCTTCCCCCCCCTCTCCGCTGCTCCCCATCAGCAAAATTTGCCCAACATCAGCTAAATGTGAAAAAAAAAATAAAAAAAAATTCCAGGGTTTGTTTGGAAAAGGAGCGCTTATCCCTTGGGAATGGGACAATCTGCGGCTTTCCAGCACATGACAGAGCCCCCGGGGGCTTTGCACCAGCCCAGGACGGAGGGCTCAGAAGCTGCACGGTTGCAGATGCAGTTGTTTTGCAGTGCTCCGCCCGTGTGCATTTTACTGTTTCTTTCTGCAAAACTGCCCTCCAGGTAACCAGATAACTAATGCTCCGGAGTTTATAAACTGCTGTGTTTAAAACATTCCAAGATTAGCTTTTCTGCAGTCCAGATGGCGCATCGTGAATGCTTAATGGCATGGTATAAAGATTTTATTGGCACTTGTGCGGGATGATCCGAACAGATTACTTGCGTCTCTTCCCTCCATGCGTAATGCATCTGTCGAAGCCGGTGCCAGGAAAACTTTGCATCCCACCACTTCGTATTTCATGCGTGCGTGTGTGTACATACAATTACTAAATGACAGTAGATAATATTGAAAGAAAATCTCGGCAAGCCACTCTTTATATTGATGCTATCTTGAATATTCAGTTAACTCTCTGCTTCCCTCTCTCATGCTGGCTTCTGCTTGTTCAGTGTTTTCGTCTCCTGCAAGTCCAGGTCCCCCACTGGGGTAAAGCAGTGGTGTGCCGGTTGTTTTGTGGGTCTGGTCCTTGTTGGGCTTCCCGTTTCCCAGTTGACCCCCAGATGGAAGCACTGAGACCGCAGAGCCCTAGGGCAAGTGCCAGGCTTGGAGCAGAAACCCTGGCTTGAACCAGGGCCCAAGCTCCACCAGGTCCTACCACCTCCTCTCAAAGCTTCTTCCCATCTACCGGAATAATCTCCTTCCAACAAAACAGTTGCTTCCAAGGACTACTGAAGTGCTCTTGTAGCATCAATATTCACATCTCTCTTTTTAAACATTAATATACCCCTTCTTTTCTCATTTTATTTTGCAAATAAAATCACAGGTGACGAAGACAGGGCACAGCAGTACTGGGAAGACAGTGGCGTTGGCCAGCGTGTGCTCGGAGCAGGGTGACGGTGGGTTTAGCTCTGCACTGGCCAGTAGCCAGTACAACGGAAACCTGGGCTTCTTCAGTTCTCCTCACACCTTGATGAATGGTGAGGCATGCCTGTTTGGGAAATGGTTGTAACACCCCTGCAAGGAATATCCTGTGCAGATGGGATCTGCATGAGGACCCTGAAGCGTAAAGTAGGTAACCCACTCTTTGCTCTACCTGCCGGTATCAAGGTTGGAGCACAGCAGGTGGAGCATCTTCTTGATGCTCTGCATCTTCCTGAAGGAGAAAGAAGAGAGAGACAAGCAGCCCAGTGCGAAACAATGGGGCAGAGCTTGGCTTACAAGTACGGGTCACACTTGGGAACTGCAAGTGAGTAAGCGCAAGGGTGAGTAAAGTGGGGAATGTTGGACGGTGGCTTTTTCCAGAGGGCAAGGAGCCTGATTTTTGCATCTCTGGTGGAATGGGGAGCTCAAAGCTGAGCTACACAGTGCTCACAAGTGCTTTGGGGCCGGTCTGCAGCAGCAGCAGCACTGGGGGTGCGAAGCGAAGGCACGCAGCCGTGCCCACAGCAACCTAACGGGGGATGTGATTCACCACCAGGATGGATGGCACAGAGCCTAAAGGCCGGAGATTTATGCCACTGGCAACAGAGGGAGCATCACTAGTTATGCAATGTCCACAAATTCTTATCTATTATTTTATGTTTATTGTGTTTAGTGTGTTGGGGTTTTTTTTCTATATGCCACATAATACTGACATTTATGGATAGATGAAATAAAAGTCTCTTTAATCAAACAGCTTGTCAAGGTCATATATAAAACACATACTTGGCTAGCTTTAATCAGGAGGGGAGAAAGCAGAGCCCTGAGCTGCTCAGCCTTCCTGGCCCTTGGTGTTTCCATACAATGAGGAGAAGGTCCCTCCACAAAGTTTCCGGTCCTGTTTAGCCACAAATGTGGATTTTTTCATAGTCATCCTCCAAGGCTAGATGTGAGTGGCTGACGCCGTGGTATGGGACCTCCCACACCACAGGGGCTGTTTGTCCTTTCCCTGAGCACAAGGACACAGGAGGAGGCTCGGGGAGCCATATCAGAAAGTATGGCTTCAGCATCGTTTTCAGTTCCCGTTATATGGTATCCATGGAAACGAGGATGACTTTCCCATCCTTTTCTAGGGAAGGCACAGCATTCACCGCAATACGGTCTCTTCTACTCAAATTTTGCAAAATAGCTCCATAGGGGGACTGTGTTTCATCCAAAAAGCCTGCAGTACAGTCAGTCTGAGGGAGTGAGCCCCTTTTAACCCTTCCATGTGACATGGCATTTCTCAGCAGGGCTGAGGATCCTGTTTTCCAGCTGGATTTCATGGCAGAGGAGGGCAGCCAGCACCCCATGCCATCAGCAAACCCCTTCCCAAAGTACCCAGGGATGGAGGAAGGTGGTGGCGGTGAAGTGGGCAGAGGCATAGGCAAGGCCATGGGGCAAGGACATGCTGGGGGAAGGCAACCAGATGAAATACTCACCTGGCTTCAGGAGCAGGGTTGGTTTGGTGCTAAAGACACCACGTCTGTCAGGTGTCATAAATACATGATGGCAGGGGTCTGACAGGAAAATCTTGTTCTGCCTAGAGATGGAAAATTTCTGGAAGTTTTGAAGGTCTACAGGAAAGAGTTTTTCAAAAAAAAACATAAAATTTGGGAAAATGTAGTTATACTGCTTTCAGAATGTTTATTTTTTAATTCTTTAAGGGTGAAAAATGGTTTATGCAGTTAGCACAGCAAAGGACCTGATGGATATTAGGAAAAAAAAATTTCACTGAAAGGGTTGTCAAGCATTGGAACAGGCTGCCCAGGGAAGTGCTTGAGGCACCATCCCTGGAGGTATTTAAAAGACAGGTAGACAGAGTGCTTAGAGATAGGGTTTAGTGATGGTTGTTGTCAGAGTTAGGTTGATGGTTGGACTAGATGATCTGAGAGGTCCCTTCCAACCTGGGCGACTCTGTGGTTCTGCGATTCTGTGATACATTTACAAAGCTAAGTTCCAATTTTTTACTTTGAGGTGATGAGGTCATCGCTACACACTGTAGTATTTTTGCATGTGTTGTCCACTAATATATTTCTAACTTGAGGAAAAATAGAAGGCTGAAAAATAAAAGCAGCCATCTAGCTGTCTTTTAAGACAAGAAAGAAGGCTGTATCCTATGGCTCAGCAATGGGACATCAACAGTGACTTAACAGAATAGAGCAAAGGCTTGAAAAATGAACATTTGTTCTCTCCCTCCATACTCTCTGCAAGGTAGCTAACACAACACTGGGCTAAATTAGGCCCACAGTATCGAAGCCTTGGATCTTTAAGCATTCTAATTGCTTAATAACGCTCATTTTTGAAGTAAAAGACCTTCATTTGAAATACTTTATTTATAGAAAGTATTTTGAAGAGCTGAGAATAGCAGAAGTGATGTCATGTTAAACATCTCTCTAACCTTGCTTCACTCTTCACTCGGAGCAAAATTAATTTAATAGAATGGTTCTTCTACATTTCTTCTCTGAGTATCCACTTTTCCATATCAGAAAAAAATGTGAATTAAACAGTTGGGTTTTTTTCTTCCAAGTCCAGCATTTTTCCCAAAGTCTCCCATCTCTCAATGCTCCGGATCCTCCCACTTTTGGGTCTCTGCACTGGATTTTCCTGGCGATCAAGGGAATGGGGCCTTGTAGCCAGACATCCCATAGCCCAGATTTTCAAAGCCATCAGACGCTTTGATGCCATTACTAAGAAAAGGGATTTATGCACCCAAACAGTTTGGAGAGATTTGGCCCCATCGACGTTTTGTGCCTGTGTACGGTTACTGAATGAAGGAGAAGGACTTGCTTTGGCTCCTTCGCTTTCCTAACAGTTTGTTGCTCTATGGAAATCTATGGCTCTGCCTGCAAGTCCTTCTGGGTCCAGCCGCCAGACATGGTGTCCACTTTCTTCATCACTCAGCATCTGGAAGGTGCTACCAAGGCCAGCTGGGATCTGGTGGGCAACAAGGACACAGGGTGGTCAGAAGATGTTTCTGGACATGTGGTGGCTGCAGGGGCTGTGGCTTGATGGCCCTGACCTCACCCTGTGGTGGCATCATCCCCACAAGAGGAGAGTGGGATGGAGAGGAGAGCAGGCTCCATGACCCCAAGGCAGGATGCAACCTGCTGGCTCTGGGTGCCCCCTTTTGCAGCACGGCTGCCACCAGCCACCACAAATGGTTTATACTGCAATCTCTCCCAGCGGGAATCTGCTTTTCTGTGAAGCATCACATCCATCAGCCATGCAAAAATAAGGATGCTTAAAGAGAGATCATGTGCTTGGGCTCCCCATGAAGTCACCTCTGATGGCAAGTTTCTAGGTGGGACATTAATCTCTGAGGCACTGCTTAATTAAACTTTAACCACGCTGCCCCCAAACCAGCTCTCTGAAAACAAAATGTGTCTGCCTGGGTGTGAACTCCCCTGCAATGCCTGACCCTGCTTTGCAGAAGCAGCCACGGCATGTGCCCAGCTCCCTGCTCCGGCAACACGGCTGGGATTCACCTGGTGCTCTTGGGGGTCTCAGCTCTTCCCAGCCCCTCAGCTGCAGGTGGGAAGGGACACAAAGAGGAAGAGATTCACCATTTCTGACGCTCTTTGTCTGCAGGGGCGTCTCTGGTACATGACATCACACTGCGAACCCAGCTGTAAAGTTCTGCCCCACCCTGAGGAAGATTATTTTCCTTCTCTGTGGGTTGTTTGGATAGACCTGGTGGCCTGGAATAACAAAGCAAAGCACTGAATGGGAGACAACACTAAAACCACTGAGATCCCCACTTCTCTCCAAAGCAGACCACCTTCTGCAGGCTTTCTTCTGCACGAGACTCCTTTCATTGCGTCTGACGTGGGTTTCAGCAGCCAGACAGCAGTACAAAGAGGCTAGACTTGATGTTTATTCGGTGGCTGCACAGAGTCCATGGAAACGTGCTGGAGGACTTTTTTTTCCCCCTTGTTCAAAGCTTTACCTGCTGGTGAGTCACCAGAGGGCTGGCTGAAGGAGCACATCATGCATAATTATTTGGAAAAGCAACCTGGCATGCTAACTCCTCTCAGAAAACGTGCAGTTCATAATATACAGAGGGATGCTTTAGAGGATCCCTTGCCTCATTTAATTCCCCCATCTCAGACTTAACCAAGAGGCAAGAAAAATGTGGGACTCAACAGGCACTTGCCAAGCGCAATCCCCAGTGATTTCCGAGCACCACAGGAGCCGTGGTGTGGTGCTGGGGAGGGAGCAGCTGCTTTGGTCCTTCCCCCTCCCCATTCCTCAAAGCAGGATGGATCCATCTCTCCTAGCCTTGTCAGCGAGCGTCAGGAGGTGTGAACTGACTGCCGCAGAGATTTGGGATCAAAGGTGCTCTGCCTCCCTCTGATAACTGAGAATGTAAATGCACAAGAGCCTTTGCCTTCTGCCTTCCTCTCTCCTGGGGAGCTGCAAGGAAGGCAATGTGTAAGTGGAAGATGTGCAGACCCACCCATGTTTCCCTGTGCCCCGGGCATCTCTACCGCACAAAGCAAACGCTCCTTTGGTTTTCTCCGGCCGGGAGAGTTGTCTCTGCCAGGGCAGCACAGCAGGACAGCATCCCTCAGCAAACCCTCCTTCGCTAGATGCTTGCTGCTATGGTGGTGCCGGTGCTCTAATGAGTGCTAATTCCATAGGAAATAAATGGCATTTTCATTTCGACTTGCTGCAGAGAAATAAAGGCAGGCAATAACACATAAATATAAAAATGAAATAAAACGTCAACCTTTCGGATGGCCTTAGCTGGTCACATCAGGCGGACTCAAATGTTCTTTGATGCCTCTTTTCGCCATGCAGGGATCCAGCTGTCCTGTGGTATGGCTTCTTTTGGGCTGTGGGTCTTCGTATATGTTACCTTCCCTACCAAGAATGTGGTCAGAGTGATAACAGGACCCAGTGTGAATTCACCTGTTCCTCTCTCCTCTGATTTACACATCTGACCAAGGGCTCCCCATCCTGAGGCCAGAGATGCCTTTCCTTCCTCTTCACTCAGGGGAAATCTCTGGTTTTCTGAAAACCAAGTGCAGGACGGGTGGCAAACTGAAAACCAAGAAGGCAGAAGGAGAATGAAAAGCAGAGGCTGCAGCTCCGGTGCAGCATGGGCTGGGAAGGTGATGGCCGGGGCACCATGAAGCTTGATGCAGCTGCTGATGATTTTGCATCTCAGGGGTTTCGCTGGTGTAGTGAGAGTTAGAATGTAGGTGAAAATAATCACTTCCAGAACAGCCCAATTTGCTGATAAAACCCCCCTTTTTTACAAAATGCTGTGTGCTTTAAATCTCCTGGGAAGAGATCAGGTCGACAGGATGGTGGTCTCTCTCCCTGTCTCACATGGTTTGCTTGCAGATTCCTACTCCAAAGGAGGGTAGCTCTCTCCTGGATGTGGAGGTGGGAAGGGCTGGGAGTCACCGTTTGCCCTTCGGACAGAGGGGTGTTACCAGCTTCATGTCTAAAAAGAAGAAAAGAAAGCAAGAGTCCACGCATGACAAAGGTTGGCTGCTGGTGGGTTGCGGTGGGGGATGGATGTGGAAAGGCGGGGATGTGCAGAAGGAGGTTTTGATGGTAAGCGGATGGTGAGCAGATGGAGAGCCCAAACAATGCCATCATTTCTCCCAGATCCCATTGCTGAAATGGGAGAGAGAGATTATTTCTATGCCTTACAGGGCATTGCAATCCCAGGACATCAGCTCCGCGTTGCCTGCTATGGTGCAACATGTGGCTAATGTGCTGCCAGACCCCCCACATGTGCCTCACTGGGGAGCAAACCCTTGGGGGCTTTTGCCCAGAGCCTGGGGGGGGGCAGGGAATTTGGGCAGCCCTCACCCTTGTGAGGAACCCCATGGCATGGGGAAGATTCCTGTGCTGGCAAACCTTGCTCTGGATGGGAGGGTCCTGCACCCCAGCACGTCCCCAGCAAGCAAAATGTCAGTGAGGTTTGCTTCCCTCACCACCACGCAGAGTTTCCATTGCTTATTGAGGCAGTTTCTTTAACCATACATTTCTTACACTCCCTGCTTTCATAAAGAGCTTCAAGCAGCCTTTTGGCAGGTTGGTGCTGCTCTAAATTTGTTGGGAAATGGCTCCGTCCATCTTGTAGTGTCCTCCTTCAGCCAAGCATCCCGGGGAGGAGGTCGAAGCCCCGTCCCACGCTCTGGGGAATGGCTGCAGTGGGGATGCACACCAGCCGGCTTTGCTCTAGGCATTTTGGAGAACCTGTGGCCCAGTCCAGCAGCCTGCTGGGCGCTGGGCAGTATTAGCTGTGTCGAGTTGTGCTCAGCCTCTGAGAGCCTCCAAAACTCATGTTGCCCAGCAGCGTCTCCATCCAAACTGAAGGGCAATCCAACCTGCCGCCAGCTGCTGGCTACCAATCCCAATGGACAAAAGGCTGAGAAGCTGTAGCCTAAAGCTGCTTAAGAGAAATTGGAGTGTCTCTGGTTATTTACTGTAATAATAATAGAGAAGAGCAGGAGGGGGTCTTCGGTAGCAGCGCAAGATTTGCCAGTGCTTGTCTGTCAAAGCCTGAGTGGCTGGTGGCAGCACAATGTACCGAGTAAAATGCCAATCCTTAGAGTTCCCCTGAGTCCTGGCAAACAAAATAAAATCCCTGCAAGTGCAGAACAACGCCCACGCCACGACGAACGACTGTGAATGAGGAGAGAGCTCTGAGAGAGCTCGGCTACCAGTGCAGCTGGATGTACGGCCACAGCACTGGGGACTACCGGAGCTGACAAAAGCCACTGGTTTAGCCTGGCTGGAGTTCTACAGAGTAACAGCCATGAGTCTTCCTTGCAGGAATAGCAGGGCACCGACAGGAGAGAGGAATATCGTCAGTGTCCTGAGGCAGAGGACTGAGTGGAGATGTCCCCCAGGGTCTCAGTGTGCGACAAACCACTCCCCATCCGTACCACATCCATCTTTGCAGCCATCGGTACCCAGGGGCAGTGGGGATCGTGTTCTTCCTGTCAGGAAGCATTCGAGGACAACCTCCAGGTGGGCTCCTGCAAGTGCTTCCCAGCAAACTGTGTCCCATAGTTTGAGGAGCATGGGAGTTTTGACTGGTAGAAGACACAGCAGGTCAGTTATCCGGGCAGTTCCAGTTGCCATGCTGTAAAAATCACCAGTGGCAGAAGCTGCACCAAGTTTTCATCCCTGCAGGCAGGCTGGGGGTCAGGCAGAGGAGGAGGGGAGCAGAGGGCTCTCGGAGCGCAAGACCTCTTCCTCCCTGCAGCATCAATCCTGTGTCATCTTCAGGAATGAGCAGAAAAATAAACAGGCAGGAGCTGCTCACTGGTGCCACAACAAAGCTGCGAAATAAAAGGCCTGCGGACCTGCAAGAGAGATTGTTGGAGAAAGATTTTATTGCAAGTGGCTAAGAAACTCTGGAGCAAAAGAGGGTTCAAATGATAAGCTATCTCCAGCCAGCTAGCTCTGGAGCTATTCCTGTAACCTGCATTACGGTTTCTTACCCCAGGTATGGAGCAAATGACTGTCGAGTGCCTCAGGAGAAGAAAACAACCTGTAATAAATCATTATGCTGTCCCTGTAATCAATGCCTCAGCAAGGTAATTCCTCAGTGAATCCTCTCCTCCAACAGAAGGTCAGCAATGCCTAGGTGCCAGGTCTGCAAATTCCCTATTAACCCCAGGAGTTATGGACTGTGCCTAAGTATCATTTGCTCTTCTTAGTTAATGAGGTTATAATTAGAAACTGAAAATCCTACCATTGGTTAAACACGCCGGTGCTGGATGGTTCGCAGCTCCCAGCGAGCGATGGAGCTGCTTTCTTTGGAGGGTTATACACCAAGTGGTTCAGCCAGAGGAAACGCACTGGGCTTGTGTCCATCGGAGAGACGCCCAGTACCACTGTTTGAGGGCAAGGCATCTTTTTTGTTCTTTCTTCTTTTACATTTCTCTTGATACAGGGTGTGCAGGTGCATGTGCTGCCTTTTCGATGACAGGCATCCCGTTGCCCATGCTCTGTGCTGTCTGAATCCCCCACCTGTGCCCTGGGCATCGCCCTTGGTCTCTCTTCTTCATCATTTTTGCTACCGTGAGGTTTTTTTTACCTTTTCCACTGCTTCACTCAAGGAGGTTTCTCCCCTTGGGCTTTGAAGGTGACTCGTTTTTTTTTGGTAAAACTTGAAAAAGTGATAGACCCCACTTCCCATTGAAGAGAGCCAGGTCTCAGAGGGGATCCCGGCATGGAGACCCCAGGCTCAGCCTTCTCGTGGGATCCCAGCACGGCTGCATGTGTCCTTGTGTGCTGGTGCCTGGGGGCTGCTGACTGACCTCAGGGTTGTCTTTAACTTTTGGTCTACAAAACCTGCA
Source organism: Rhinoptilus africanus (assembly GCA_013400135.1). Classification (NCBI taxonomy): domain Eukaryota; kingdom Metazoa; phylum Chordata; class Aves; order Charadriiformes; family Glareolidae; genus Rhinoptilus; species Rhinoptilus africanus. Next base: position 317,693 of record VXBO01001312.1, on the reverse strand, counting down.
TATGGAATAAGGGGTCCTACTGCTCCCCAAACTCCCCACCCAAGCTGTGCCGGCTCCTGCCGCTTGTGAATCATCTGGGAACCACTAATGCGAAGTGAATGGTGCAACGTGCTCCTTTCCCAAGCGCTAATCGTGGGGTCACTGCTGATTCAGAGGCGACATTTGGGGACCGGGTGTCACACCTGCCGGGCAGGAGCACCTCCTGATGGCAGCGGGCAGGCTGCCAGCTCCTGCCTTTGAGATGGAGGGGGTGGTGACACGCAAACAGGGGAATAGTGCAGGTAGCACCTGCACTGGCATCGAAGGGCGACCTCGGTGATGTCTGAGGGAGAGCTGTCGAGGTGACACAAACAAAAAACCACCCTCCCTGTCAGATAACGCAGGTCGGAGTTTAGATTGCAGAGATGCTACTCTGCTTTATTGAACCGGTCAAACAATTAGCCTCATTTTTTGTTTTCCAGACCACATATGTCCCATAAGAATTTAACTATTGCCAAAGACCTAATGCCATATCTGAGGTTTAAATATAACCTCCTGGAAGCTGATAAGAAAACAGAGGAAATAAATAATTTTAAAAGGCATGTGTAAGATGCCTAAAAATGTGAAGACATTTTTAGAAGACTTAAAACCACAGCAGACCGAAAATAGCCTGCGAGGAAAATGAGGAACTCCAGGGTTGCACGTGGAGTGTCTGATCCTGGACTTAGGAGGCTATGGAGGAAAATAAGTGGTTTGCTCTGTACAAAGTAATCTCTGTTATGGGCTGCACAACAGCAAATCCCATTCCGCAGCTCTCAGCCTTGCGCTCCCGCTGTGGGCACCCCTGCGGTTCACAGAGCATCATCCGAGGACCTCCAGCGGGATCTGGTACCCAGCGCTGCCACTGCTTTGTGTTCGGTGGGATGGTCCCCACACCTGGTGTTTTTTCCTAAATCTCCAGTGGCAGGGTGGTGTGAGGGGGTTCGTACCTCAGTTTCCCCAGAGTTGCTACCCCTGAGCTCCCAGGGAAAAAGCTGGCACACCCAGAGCACCCTGAAGGAGCTGGTCCTTGTGGCTGGACACGATTTCACAGAGTTTTAACCCAGATCCAGTGTTACCAGAGTTGGTTCTTCTGCTTCCCTGGCTGGTGGTGCTGCTCCTGGGCATCCAGCTCTGGTCACATCAGGTCATGCCACCCCTGCACGTTTCTGGCCAGCCTGGATTTCAGTCAAAATTCTTTCCAGCCGCATTGTTCTGCAGCGACACCGAGTAGCTGCTTCACGCCAAATGTGCGAGCTCCCGTCTGCACTCCTAACAGTTACCCAGCAGTTTAGTTGGTCGCTTGAGGAAAAAGAGTAGTTTTAACCATGTTGCCTTTGTTTCTTAAAATGCGTTTGTCACAGAATCACGGAATGGTAGGTGTTGGAAGGGACCTGTGGAGATCATCTAGTCCAGCCCCCATGTAGTCCAACCCCTGCAGCCATCCTGCAGCCTTTTTTTTGCTGCACAGCTCTCATTAGCAGGAGTTTGCTGTGGGCTTCCCAACACATCCTCCTCAGCCGGCCTCTTTCCCCAGCAGCACTTCGGTTGCTATTGAAGGTGAGGGACACGTGGACACGCGCGAGGAGCACCTGGGAAGCAGCCAGAGGGGCGGCGGGGGCTCATTTTCTGCATCCCCCCAAAGCAGTGCCCCGCTCCATATTTACAGGGAGAAGATGAGAAAGGATTTGACCTTTCGATGTGTTTGGGGGATACAATCTGTGCCTAAGGCTGAAGCAGTTTACCAAAATTTCAGCATCTGTAGTGCTGTTCTGCTTAGCTTATGCTGCGGGTGCTGGAAAGGTCAGGGGGGTTGCACAGAATCAAAGTGGAAATTGGGAAAAAAACATGGCCTAATTATTACCTCATTACCATGGGTAATAACCAGCGCAGCAGGGCTGGCATGGGCCTGGGGACGTGTCGCATGTGCCCTCCCTGTCGTGGATTTTCGGTGTTGGATCTGAGGTCTGGCTCTCTGTCTGCCTTTGGTTGGCATGGAGAGCTTTTAAGAAAATCAAGAATTGTATTTTGTAATGTACGATGCTGAGAGGAAAATCTGTCTCAAAATGACTTCCCCATCTCAGATCTTTCCAACAGGCTCTGCAGAGGCAGGAAACCCAGACGGTTTTCCTGATTCTACCAGGGGCTCCTGAGTGGGTCTGAGTGTTTTCTTTTCCTTTTGGCAAGGAGGAGACACCAGCCCTGACACAGCTCTGCAGAGATGCTTGAGTTCTAGAGATGAAAAGTGCTATTTTGCCTCTGTTTTGACTTTTTGTTGTATTCACTTGCGAGACTCCTGTAATTATTTTGCTTTGTTTGTTTTGTTTTCGAACAAAGGAACACCACTTCAGCCTAAATTTAGTGCCTGGTGTTTGTGAGCAATCTGCAATTAGCAAACAGTGTGTCTATGTGCGTGATGGCAGCGTTAGTGTGGTGGGTGATGGTTTTTTCTCCCAAACAAGCAACAGGTAGGAAAACACAGTTTAGCTTGTACATTCCTGCCTGCTCCTTTCCCCATGCAAACATGGATATTGACGAAAGGGCTATTGGTAGAAGTTGTCTGTGAACCGCTTCACAGATTTCAGCAATGTGGTCCCCAGCTTGCTCCTTCCAGCTGGCCCCCACGACGACCCATCCTGCATCCCGTATCCCTCTTCCAGCTGCTTAGAGGATGTTTGCAGAATTTACTTGCCGCTACGCTGACATTCGGATCAGAAAAGGAAAACCTTGCATATAGACTGTGTCCTTTTAAAGCATGTTCAGCCCCTTTTTAATCTAGTTGTTGCAAACCCCATGGTCCCTGTTTATCTGCATTTTTAACAATCCACACCAGCGCCCAAGTTTTCTCCCTCGCCCCATCTCCTACAGGACGGATGCACCTCCGTCTCGCATTCTTCTCTTCCCTCTGCCCTTTCTGAGGGGTGTGCTTGGTAGAACGTTTGAGTTTTATTACGAAAGAGAGCGTTACTCTCCAGCGCGCTAGCTTGGAAAGGGCTGGAATTTGCATTTTAGCTTGGAGGAAGGAGGTTTGCTGCCATCTGCACCTGGTGAGAGAAAGAGCTCCACAGCTGGAGGCAGCTGCCAAACTTCTGCCAAACACCCCGCCTGTGACATAAAGCAGCCTGCTCCGTTCTGCGCAGGGCACGAGTGTTAAGTCTACAAATACTTTATCAGGCAAAGTGATTTAAAAAACAGAATATATTTGGATTGCGTACGGCTGGATCTAGGCATGACAAAAAATGGCCATACACGTGCAGAAAGAGGGTTTTTCCATTTCCATAGTTTAGGCAGTGAAATCCAACAGGTTATTGTCCTGGTACCCATGTAACAGTGATAAACACAATTCAGATCTCCTACACACATGCACTTCACAGCAGAGTGAAATTTCTGGAAATTTTACATCAGATACAACCAAACTGTTGTCAACTCCATTACGTGGGGCTGCTAAAGGTGAGGAAAAGAAGGAAAACAAAATTGTAATGCTATTTCCTTATTGCCTGGGCAAAAACCCTGTCTGAGGCACAGAACTTCCCGAGAGCAAAGTCCAGGACTGGGAAGGCGATGGTAGATAGGGGTAGGTGCAGTAGATGGTGACGTTGTGAGTTAACAATGTCATCATGCTGACTCACATACTCTATCTAGGTAGTTAAATACACATAGCATTGATTTTCCTATTGATAAATACTTTTTGGCCGCAGCTGATGGCTGCTGCAGGTGAGGGCTGTGCAGGGGTTGCGGGTTGGGGTCAGATGCTGGAGATGCCCATGGGGGGCTCTGCCATTAGCAAACCCCAGCAGCCCCAGGAGCCCCCCGAGTGGTACCTCGTGGGGTGCTGCTGCCTTCCCTGGTGAAGGGGAGATGCTTCCCAGGCTGAATTCAGGGGTGCACATGGCGCTGTGTACTGCCCCAGCTCCGCGAAAGCCTCCATCCTCGCCACCACCCTGCACCAACAGAGTCTCTGGCCTGGGGGCAGAGTTCACATCTCGAGGTCCCTTCCAGGCTGCCTTCGAGGGACTGCGGCTCCTTGCCATGAGCTCCCCACTGTGTGGACACCTGCTGGCCAGTACTTGGGCCAGGGCCCTAGCTAAGGTACCAGCACAGAGACAGCATTTTTAGGGGCTCAGGGCAAAAGCTGGGACTGCTATTTTAGGATATCCATCTGCGTAGTCCACTCAGTACAGGAGCTGTGGGGCAAACTAGCCTCAAGCCGCCTGCCTGCGGGGACAGCCCGGCTTTCACTGGAGAGTGCCAGAGCTCGGTGCCTGGATTTCTTGCCCTGTGGGTTACTGACTCACTTGTAAAAAAGTGAGAACACTTAATTCCCTTCCCTCCTTATTTGTTTTTTCGTGAGTCACTCCACAAATAACTACCCAGGTGAAATGCTCCGCTGGGAAGGTGTTGGTGTGGGACCCACCACTGCTGCTTTCTCATACTGAGTACCCCCAGGGAGAAGCCTGGCATCAGGAGATGCAGATCTATCTGCAGGTAGTGTTTGAATACCAGCAGCACCATAGTCATTTGGTTCCTTGGACAAATACACATTGGAAGGGTTATATTTAATCAGCATTTAAGTAAGCAATATAATAGCGTGTAGTCTTTGCTCAGACTTGTTTGTTCTAGTCCAGCTTCTGTCCAGTGCCAGACAAGATCTTGAGGGCTCTGCTACGCTGTTCCCAGTCACATCTTCACCTCCATGTCTTGCTTTTCGGGAGGCTGCACTGCAATCGCACGGCTCTGCTTCGTGAGCTTCGTACACTCCTGTTCATCTCAGGCTGCTGTAAATCAGGAGGAACCTCGCTAGCATCCATGGCATCAGCAGAAAAGTGATAAGAGAGCCACGTCTAGCTGAGCAGGGTGATTCATTGCCTTGCTATTTGCAAGCTGGGCTTGCATAGCAGTTCTGGAAGGGAATAGCCAGGGCTCGGCTTGCCATTCCTCTTCCCCTCCATGCCTCTAGTGCCGTCCTTCTGTCTATCTCAAAGAGGAGGTTTAATGTATCAGTGGGAAGGAGATGGGCCTACAGGAGCCACACTGAATTCATGGTGTCTTTTACTTCTACAGTTGTGGATGGTGCTTATCAGTTGGTAAAGCCACATAGGATCCTTCCAGTAGGATCCTTTGGTGTCGCAGGGACCCTTCCAGTAGAGACTCTGTGGGACGGACCTGGGGAGAGGCAGGAGGCAGGGAATGCTACGGCTGCACAGGAAAACACGCTGGGATTACAGATGGACTCTGGCATGGTGACCCAGCCCCATCCCCAGCGCAGCAGGATGTGCGAGGCCATGGCAGGAGGACCATCAGGAGAGGACAAGCGAGCGCAGGGCTCCCACATCTGCCTTCCTCCCCGACCTCCTCCTCTTTGCTTGCTTCCTGTTGCTCTGAGCGAGCTGCTGAGTCAGAGCAGCGGGAGCAGGAAATTCTCTGTTTGGAGGGGTGAGATCAGAGTGTTGTTCCTGCTAAGCAAAAGCAATTTATTTTGCTTTGCTGGCGATTTCAGTGCAGTCGGGCCGGGAGGCTGGGCAGTGAGCTCCTCGTCCGGAGTGCTCGCAGGCTGCTTGTTTTCCTCACACCGTCCCGATAGCACATCTTGCAAATACAATTACACCGGTTACACAAATTAAGTATTGCAGGCACGGTAATGAAGCGTGAGTCGGATTATTAAGAACAAGTCATAAGATTATTTTTTTTTCCACGCCCATTTTCACAATAAGTAATTATAATAATTCCATCCCATCCTGAGGACTCAAAATTTTAATTATATTTTAAATTGTTGCGAAATGCTTAATCTGACACAAGAGAAAATATAAGGGGAAGAAAAGAAGCAGCCTTTCATCTAGCAATGTTACAGTGGTTAACAGGATGCTCCTTTTAAATCTACTTTGTTTTAGGGGTTTTATTAGCTAAGAAAGTGTTTTGGGACTTCATATTCAGGGATATAAGTTTTTAATTTATTTGGTTTTGGCTCTGATGGTTTACAAAGAGATACTTTCTGTATCTGTAATGATACTTCTGTAAATGATATTTCCCTTACAATGCAGAGGACACCTTGTCTCCACCTAAATGAAAAGCACTATTCTGCTGCCTTTCTTCATAAACGGTCTTTTCAGTAAGAGAGTTTGCACAGTAAAGCCCACAGAAGAGGGAGCAAAATCCAATTCTCTAAGAGCGTCTCTTGAAGAGCATAGTCAAGATTTTCTTTCAAAATCTTCAGTGCAACAAGCAAAACAAAAATTCTTGAAAATTTATGGCAGTGTTGCTTTGGCAGAGTCTGCTTTGGCCAACGGTACATTGGCTTGAAATGATACGGTTGTCCAAGATGCACATTAACCTCCCTGCTCCACGTGGGTCATGGCAGCAGACCCAAAGACCTCGCAATCCACAGTGCCCACATGTCAATTTATATTCTTAAATCATAGCTAAAGTCTTCATCCTGTTTCTCCCTCTCCAGAAGTATTTAGATGAGGTACCCACATTTTTGATGTCTGAATCAGAGGACATGCCTTTTGCTTTATATGAATACATGAAGAAGCTGAAGAGCTTCCAGTTTAATTGCAAAAGATTTAGGGTTAGGATTCTTTGGTTCCCTCCAAATCTGCTTTGTGGCTTGGGTAGCACGAAGCTACCCAGAGCTCTCCCACCCCCTCCGGAGCGCAGCACATCAAAGGATCTGGCCCAGGTCTCCTGACTCATGCTCTTCTTCCATGCTTTTTGCATTGAGGCAGCTCTTGTTTGCCCACAAAAATGCAGCCTTGTTATTATTTTAAAGTTCTAGGGGGGAGGAATGAGTACATTTTGAGTCTCCACTGTTCTCTAAGGCTGTCTATTTGAAAAAAAAAAAGCCACTTTTTTTCCCCAGAGTGAAATGCTGCAGTGCTCCAGAGCAAGTTCTGATGGTGCCGTCCGAGCACAGATTCTTTTGAGGGAAGAGATGTCTACTGGTGACCCACTCAAAAAGGTGAAACCTCTGGGCTAGGTCGCTCTACCCTACAGGTGTTCTGCTTGAACCCTTGCCTTGTCTCACTCCACCTGTGTGCAGAGGTGTGGGACGAGCTGATACGAGGAGGAAGGAGCTTTGCATCGCCGAGGAGCAGGTAGCGCAGCTTGAGGTTGTTTGGTGGGGTCCACAGACAGATATCAGGATGCCTGCCTGGAGCTAGTCAAGCTGTTGTCCACTTTTACACTTCCACGGAGATGCAGAGCCAGGATTCATCTTGGTTGAAGCCTTTTTGTGCCTGGGAAAAGAAAAAGAGGCTTAACTGATGGACAGTGTAATTAAATACTGGGTAATTGCCATTTTCATTTCCTGTACCCTGCCCTACAAGGATGATAACAAGTTAGGCCATATCAAAATGTTCCTGAATACCTTTAGTGATACAACAACAGAAGTTAAATCCAAAAATTTATAGAAAATCATGGGGTCAGCAATATCTCTTGGCAATCGAGAGTTCAGGCCTCGCTCTCGTGTGGCAGCTCTTTGGAAATGCTCATGAGCAGTGGTTTGGCAGCAGACAGTTGCCATGCCGTCTTTCTTTCCACTTACTGCCAGAAAGACTGGGAAACCCTTTACTCCTCTCCATTAACAACGGTTACATGAACGATCCCACTCGCAGAATGTCTCCTTTTGTGAAGAAGTACTTGGAAAGAGGAGTACGGGGTAAACAACAAGCTTTTCATGGGCATTGCAGAACAGATAAAAATAGGATCATATTCTCCATCAGCCATCTGGTGATAAAATAGGGCTGTGTGTAGCTTAACTGGTCAGTGAGACAGCTACTACTTATAGAGTGCTTTAGATGAGCGTCACATTTCTCAAGGGCTAAATCTGTTATGGAAATTAGAATTCATTCTCTAAAGAAATCACATCCCAGAGCAATCATATAATAAACATGTGGCCAGCAGGTGGAAGACAGCAGCCCATGGCCACGGCAAACAGAACGAGTGTCTTCATTTTAGCTGTTAACTTGTTCTCCCTCCTCCCTTGCCATTTCCCACCGCTGCGGTGCTGAGGCTGATCTGCAATGCCGTCGTGCCTACAGCCCAGCGGTCCTCACAGCCAGGCATCGCACAACAAGATAACGAAGAAACTCTCCTATGGCTACAGGCTAACACTTTGGTGTTTTCTACTCCACTGCTTCATCCTTCCATTGCATTATTCCAGCTCAGCAGGAAACACAAACCCAATTTTTAATTCAGGAGAATGGCCAGGACATTTCCCCTCTTGTGGGAAAAATAAACACAAATGTTGGCTGTAGGTTCTCACCAATGCTTACTCACTTTCAGCCTGGTGCGCTGGTAATTATTACCAGGTTAATAATGCATAAGGACACGAATGATGCATCAAGAGCTTAAAAATTATTTCAGTCGTAACAGCTTAGCCAGCCACAGAATAAGGCAGGTTTGAGGTGCTCTGTGTTCACGGCTGCACAGGTAGCAGCATGGGTTACAGCAAAGGACATGTTTCTTTTGCAGTGAAAATGGACAACTTTATATTTTTAATGGGGTGTTTGTGGTCTGCAAGTGCCATGCAGGATTGCTATGGGTCACACACAGGTCAGGGGTCCCATACTCAGTGTCTCGATGCAACGTGCATTGGGGATGGTGGGGGTGTGTGTCCCTGCTGCCTTTCCCACCTCTGCAGTCCTACGGAGTGGCACTGTCGCACCCTCAGCCTCTCTGGCCCTATGGCAGCATCCAAGATAAAGCAGGATCCTGACTTTTTTCCAGTGGGATGAGGTCCTGCACTTTGCAGCAAGATGGGCACCGTGCTACCTCTGCTTCCACAGGGAGCTAAATGCCCACTCTTTGTACACTTGAACCCCAGGAGACCTTGTTAAGAAGCAAGCAGGGTAAATGGTTTCTTCTATTCAGATGTCCAAAATTGATTTCCTCCACCAACCACATCTTAATGACTAACATTCCCAGCAAAGGTTGCATGTTTGGAAAGTGTCATTTCCACAGACATCTAGTGATGCTAAATCCTGCTTTTCGTCATGCCCTGTCGGCTTTTCAGTGGAAGCTCTGTGTGGCGCAGGACCCCACGGTTTTGGTGGTCACTTGTGTTTGATTTTCTGCTCCTGTGAAGGGAGCTTGTATTGTGTTTGTGCTGAAAGCCGCATCTGCAAGATGGCAGCAGGAGCAGGTCTGAAAAAAATGACTGCAGAAGTGGGAATATCTGCGAGGGGAGGCTGGCCGTACGAGATGGCTGCCAACTGCTGGCTGCCACTCTGGGCAGGCAGGAACCAAGGGGAGCTTTCTCTGACCACGAGCTAAAGCACTCGGCCTCACTGTGTTGGGGTTCGGGCCAGCCCAGCCGTGATCCCAGATGTTTTCTCTCCCAGCAAAGCCCGTGGTGGTTGGGTGACTGCCTTGTTTTTGCTGCCCGCCTGCGAAGCTCTGAGCTGCGATGGGCTTGTGGAGCACCAGCGGCATCAAACACGCTGACTGCGGGATCCCCACCTCCCTCTTGGTGTCTCCCCTTCCCTGCATCCCAGTCTGAATGGGGCTCTGGGACGGCGAGTGGGACAAACAGGAGAAGCTATCTGTGAAAAATCTATTAAAATAATATTCTTGATAGTTAGTGCATTTACATGTGTAATGGCCGAGGTGCTTTCCCTGGATTATGCCATTCGGGAATGGCCATAAGGCATGTCTGCTTGAAGCTATAGTGAGCAATACTGGAAAGTGCTGGGTGGAGCAGGGAGGGGGACAGCTATTATGTGCACATGGTCATTACACATGTAAACACGATATTAAAAGTAGAGCTGCATGAATACTGCCAAGCAGTTCTCTGACTACCCGTTGGAGTTAGAGAGAGACATGGGTTTGGCTGGAGTCCCTGCCATTTTGTTCATCGCTCCTGTGATCATTTCAGTGTGAGAGAAAAATGCCTGCAGAAAACGGATAATAAACTCGTGTGTGTGACCATTTACATGAGAAAGTTTTGTTCTGTGTGGGGTGGGACGCTGTTCCACGCAGCAGCGGCAGAACAGCATTCCTGAAACCTCCTGCCAAGGATTTGCATCCCTCCCTGGAGGTGCAGAGGCTGCTGAGATGCAGTTGCAGTGAGAGAACACAAATCACACTGGAGAGCACTCAGGGAAGAGGGCTCCTGGAGGACAGATTCACACCAGGTGAAGAGTGAAGATCAGAGCGGTGGCTTTAAAGGAAAGTGGTGCCCTGTAATTTCACCCATCATGGTGAGAAGCTCTTCATCCAGGAGACGACACAGAAAAAGTGGGCACCTTTGGTCTGAGATTTAGCAAACCAGGACAGGATGCAAAAGAAAATCTTAAGCCAAGGACCCTCCAGCTGAAAGGCTGAAATTGATCCTCAAAATTCAGGGGCCATGAAGAGAAGAGCCAGAAAAATTATTTGCAGGCTTGGAAAGATGTTCTGAGCAGTTCAGCCTGTTTAGTTTATGATAAAAAGAGAATGAGAGGTGATGTGATTAGGGTGTAAAGAAACTTTTTTAGGGATGAAGCACTGCATACTAAAAAAGCTCTATAACAAATATTGCCTCCTTGCCTCCTTATATTTTCCCATCTGTCTCATATAAACCCAAGTAATATAGCAGGAAGAAACACAAGACAGAGCTGGGATGAAATTTTCATAAATTCATTTGACTTCATTGTCTGACGTGCAATTACAGCCACCACGCTTTGCAGATAAGTTGCTATATACTGAGTAGGTGCCACTCAAGAGTGTAAAACCTTGCGAAGAAGAAAGAGACTCCATTTTCACGTTCCAAAGTTTGGAATAAAGTGGGTCTGACAGAGGCTTTTGCCTGCCCACATCCTCCCTTGACTTCCACATGGGGAGGGTCTGTCCCAAATTTGAAGTTTTCCCAGGGTTTGAAGGTGAGGGGAGGCTCCTGGCACATGCCGGATCTCCTCCAGGTCTCCAGCAGACAAAACAAACCCGTGCTGCTCAGCTGGGGATGCTGATGGGAAGCTCACTCTGGAGTGGTTAATGGGGTCGTTCTCAGGCTCCTGTAAACCTTGAGAAGTTTTTAAAAGTCATATTATCCCACCCTAGGAACTAACTTGCTTTGAAGGAAATTAGAAAGGGAGAAAGAAAAAACAATATAACCTTCAGCTGTCACCGCTGCTCCTTGTCTCTACCTGAGGGATCAAGCTGTTAAAACCAAATGTGAAACAAACATTTTTCAGGCAAGCGATGGCAAGATAAAAAACCTATTTTCTTGTTGCTAGAATTGACAGAAACAAAACCAAACCCATCCCCTCCACACTCACATAAAAGAGAAGTAACGTGGTCCTGGCGTGGGATATAACCTACAAGGTGTTTCTATTATTAGGAGCTGGCATCGGCACTGGGAATAAACTGTACAGATTGATAAAGCAAATACGAGGTCAGCCGGGATGGGACTGCAGAGGGAGGGCGGTTTCTATGGCGATGGAGAACAGCCGTGATGGGAGGTATGATGTGTGGGCGGCAGCGAACAGCAGCTCCGCTCCCAGCAAAAGTGGTTAGTTGCTTTGGAGACAGGTGCAGGCGCTGAAAAAAGCACCTCCGAGGGAATAGGATGGAGACAAGGGGGACCGCAGGATACCAGCGATGCCGGACGTGGGCCAGTCAGGAGGTGAACAAATGAGACAGTGTCAAATGTGATGCATTTGGGTCTTTAAAAAGCCTTTTCTGTGCGAAACCACCACAACCGTGAGCACACAGTTCGGAAATGGTGCACGTCTGGAGGCCAGCATCCAGGTAACCTCAGAGACAGTAGTGAAGAAGTCTACAAATTAAATGGTAAATAAAAGCACAACTGGTAGGAGGAATAAAAATGACATTTAAAAATGAACGCACGCGCCTTACTGAAGCTGTGGCTGCATGAGCCGATCAAGCCTCCAGGAGCTGCTTGTTGGTCTCCCACGCCACCAGGAGAGGCCCACGGGAAGGTGCCAGTGAGGAGGTAGTTGGTGGGATGGTTTCTCTCCTCTTCCATACAGTCCCAAGATGGGAAAACACACAAAGGGATATTGAACCTAGAGTCCTCCCCTCTACTCAAAGAGGGTAACTTCACATGGTGGAAAGCATAAAAGGTGAATACAGCGACGTAGCTCACAATGTGAAGGTGTGTTCTCGGTGGACAGCCCATGTATAGTTGATGTTTGGAGACATGGTTGGCACCATGTCTCTGCAAGAGGATGCTCTATTTGAAAAATGAAGCTGTAAATGAGTTTTCCCCCAGCCTGTCCAGACCTGAAGAGATCCTGCCATGTTTCTGTCTCTGCCTGGGTTGGGGCTAAAGCAGTAGAGGACTTTGCTGGGTCCAGACCCATGAGACACAGCTGAACTACAATGTGCAGAAACTCACTTTTATGGATTTTCTATCAACATCTGTATGGCCCTTATGACAGCTTCAGATGTTGCGGAGGTCTCAGTGGTTAATCCCCGTGGCACTCACACTAGGTGTCAACACTTGGAGTTCGCAGAGGCACAGACCTGGACAGGAGTGGCTGCAAGCACATGTGAGGAAGGAGGACATTTCTGCTCCTCCGCTGCCTGGATTGGCTGTGGGTGCTGGGGCTCACATAGGGTTAGGGGTGAGGGATGGAGCCAGGGAGTGCTCCCTGCCGGTGTGGGACAGGGTGGAGGACAGCTTGGAGAGCAGCGAGGCCAGATCCCAAGCTCCCCTCATGCTCCTCAGGGATGTGAAACCACAAGGAAGGAGTGTGGGGGTTGTTCACTGCCCATTCCCGGGCAATGAAGCGATGGCATCAATCAGCAGTGACAACGCGGACACTAATCGGTAGCTCCTCCTGACCTCACACTAGTATCGCGTTGCATGCTACAGCCATTAGCACCGCTGCATTAGTGATAGATGAGTAACCTTAGATCTTCCTCCTGGCTCACAGGACTGAGTGGCAAGACCGAAGTGAAAGAATTGCTAGTTACCAGAGAGGGACCAAAAGCAGAAGTTCCTCCTTCATCCATCCTGGAACGTGGGATGGTGACTACATACACTAGCCCATTAGTAACAGGGCTTTAACAAGCTGAAAAAGATTTGGAAAAGTAATTCTATTTTGAGAACTACATCTACAAAGTTTATTTTGCTCATGGGAATGCAATTCATATCCTTTGAAAGTCAATATAACTTATTCTGCAGAGAAAGTTGTTAATTTTTTACCGGAAAAGTGGTTGCTTAATAGAAAAATGAAGTTTTATATAGATGTCTGATCTAACCAATTTAAACATCTTAGTGAATTCACAGTACAATACCTTGTATACACAAAGTTATACTCCTTTTTCCCCCCTGAATCATAGCCTTTTGCTGCCCGACACCATTTTTATTGGAAACACTTTGCCAACTGGGCAAAAGCCAGACTGAAACCATGCTCTTGCCCTCCTCCTGGAGTGGCTCCCTGCCCTGCGAGGGACATGGATTTCAATGCACCGGAGTGTCCTGCCTGGCACATCCCTGTCATGAGGAGTAACAAGAAATCAAACCTTCCTGAATGAAGATCAATCCCAGCTCTGCCTCCTTTCCCATCACTTGAGCTCTTTCGCTTTATTTTGGAGCCAGTTTCTTGGTGAACTTCCTCCAAAATGTGTTGTTGAAGTTAGTTCATTTTTCTCTGTAAAGCTGCTAACACTTATTTCTCTCCTTCAGTTATACTGGGATGGTAAAAGATTTTAAAATTATCTAGGCCCTTTGTTTTGAATGTTTTCCTTGAAATTTTTAAAGCAGACATTGCAAATGCGTCCTTTTTACAGCAAATTGTCTCAGGGAGATGAAATGGAATAACCTGAGCGTGATACAATCCAGGTGAATTTATTACAGCATTTACAAGACAACTCCTTTCTCATCAAAAAACAAGCTTTCCGGGAAAATAAAGTTTAAATAATATTGCTCATGCTCCTAAAAAGTTTTTGAGAGAGGATATTAAAGATAAATTCAGCTATATGAACAGTCATGCCTATTAGTCATTTGTCATTACTGTTGTTTGTGACTAAGTGAGAGTGACTATGTTTCTGCTTTATTTTGTGCTTTGTTTTCAAAACCTTTTTCCATTTTCCCTTGCAGAAGAGCATGGATTTTTTTTTTTTTTTTTACAGACAATGTCTCTTCAATTTTCCTGAATCTCAAGTCTGAAGTTTTCTTAAAATGGAATTCAATGCTGTACAACCCTGCCTACCTCCTCTTCCACCTGACTTGAGCTACACTTGGTCTCTTGAGTCTAAAGAACATCATCTGCAGGTGAAATAAGAACAGTCCTGGCTGTGAGAACCATAATTGCCAGCATTAGCCTTTGCTGGGGGCAGCACAGCCGCAGTAGCATATAGCTATGCCAAGGATGTTTGCAATAAGAAGGAAGTGTCCAGTTTTGGTTTTTTACCCAAAGGAAGGTACCTGTCACTGCACTGGAATGGGGTTAATTAAATGTGATTTTAAAAACTCAGCTTCTCTGAGGTTTATGGAAATGATTACTAATCAGAGCAAAATGTGCTCTATGAGCCCCATAAACACACACCTGTAGTCAACAGGAGACCATGGGCTATGGGTGTAAGAGTGCAAACACTTGGTACAGCCCCATGGAAGCAAAACCTTCCTCCTGGGAAGCAGAGGAGAGACCATCTTGCTCCGGGGCCCCAGTGAACCCTCCCACTCACTTCCGAGCCTTCCTCGAAAACCTCCCAGCCGCACACTGGTGTCAATGGATCCCACTCAGTTCATGACATTTAATATGGTCACAGAGGGAAGTCGTTCATAGAAAGCTCCTTGTTCTGGCCCAGTAATGAGCACACATGGTTTAGAGTGTTTTTCCACATAGCTATGCTGCAGTCTCCTAAAAAATGCATGTGCGGGCAGCTCGTTCCACGAATCCTATGGCAACTGGCTGCACTGTGGTTGGTTGGCTGAATTCAAATGTGCAAGGCTTATACATTAGGAAATGTTATATTCAAATGGAGAAAACTTTCTAGAAATATTAATATTCAGCACCCACTATCAAGAGATCATAGCAATCCAACAAGATCTGACTGCTTTGAATTATTATTCATGTACCATGGAATATGTATTTTTTAAGTAGCATTGTAAATTAATGCTAGCAAAATGTAATTTGTAATTTAAATGTAAATCCGAATTGACTGAGAATGTAATTAAGCTTTGAATGCCTAGGTAGTATCTGCTAACCAGACTGTTTTGTGGTGTTTTTTCTCACTAAGATTTTAAAGTGTATTATTTACTCTGAATACCTCAATGCATATTATCTGTATATGTGTGCTATAAAAATGTAAATAATAACAAAAGATTAGGTTATACACTACTGAATTCTAGATTGATACGTTTCTGTGAAACTGAGGACTGCTTTATGCAGAGCTATGTGGGATTCTTTATACGTGTCTAAATGCTGCCGGCTCAACCAGGGGGATGTTCGGAATAAACAAAGCCCCCCTTCACAAATTGTGCTTCTCCTGCTTGAATTTCATATTGTAACCAAAGTAAAAAGCCATGATGTTTTTTATATTCATTAAACATAACACAGTTGCATGGCTTTAAGTGGTACACAAATCTATATTAATATTTGCTTCACCACAAGATAATTGTAAGAATTTATAGAATGTATCTATCAGTCTACCTTCATCTTGAAATCACTGTGTAGTTCCATAAATGTTTTGGTTCTGGCCAAGCTGGCGTGCAGAGTTCCCATCTGTCACCCAGTGGGGTATTTCCCCACTGATACAGCCAGCTGTGGCCTGCGCTGGATGTCTGGGACCGTGGGTATTAGCGGCACAATCTCCATTAAAAAAACAAACAAAACACATAGCCACACCATTAGAAACAACTAACTGCAAGGCTGAAATGTAATTTACACTTTAGCATAACAAAAAATGTTTTCTTATGAAAACTAGGACTTGGTAGCAAAAAAGAATTGCTTGAGAAATTTAGAATATTATCTTTACAACAAAGATGAAGGATTGATCAAAATGAAATAAATTAGTTGAAGAAGGCCTGGACATATCTACATTTTTAAAAGAGGTGACATGACTTAAAAATGCCTCTTTTGATCTATGCACTTGGGACTGCCATCAAATATGAGGAAATTGCTGTCATTCTCTCCCAGAGGGCAGCAGCACCTCTTTCTTTCCCATCAGCACCTCTGCAGCCCATCGGCACAAGCACGTAGCTCATCAGCAGCCATCAGTATTGCATCTCAGCCGCTCCTCCCCATGCTGCCTTGGCCATCGGTACAGAAGGGTCTTGATCCCCAACATGCAATGGCTGTGGACTCCTTGCTCCTCAACATTAAACATATAGATCTCTTCTTGTTCTTCAGTGGCCAGCTATAAGTATTTTGGAAGGAGAAGAGCACAAAGGGAAAGGACGCATGGGAAGGACAGGTGGAAGCTTTGGGGAACAAGTGTAAGGAGAGGAGCATCTCCCGCCTTCCAATGCTCCAGCACTTACTCCTTGGAGATGGCTAGTGTTTTCCTCAAAAATGCAGTTTGAAGTTGCAATTAAATCCAGGCAACAAATGAGTGGCCACATGCCATGTTTGTAGTCAGGAAAGGCTGTTTCTAAAGCACCAGAACTGTAAAACATTGGTTTTGTGCATCAGATGACTTTAAATGCTAAGGTATCCAGGGCCCAAAGCCTGCTGACAGGGACGTGGCTCCAACCCTCTTTGACAGGCAGAACTGAAATTATTACTGACAGCTGAAATTAAGATTTTAATAATTACCTGAGCTCTTCTTTGCATAGACCCAGCAGGAGAACATCCTACGATGTGCAGCGTGTCAGCCACTTATCTTGAAATAAATGAAAGCTGAGGCTTTGCAGTACTGGAAAGATGTTCAGCAACATTCAGCATTGGGCTCTAGCATGTTGTCTTAACAGGAATAGTGGATGTAAGTTCAGTGTGATGGTGAGGACAGACACAGCTAGACAGCATGCAGAGTGTAAACCATGTTAAACATTGCTTAAGTGTAACAGAAAGAGAAAACAGAAAGGGAACAAAATGTTTTAGGCGAAGGTTAAGAAGCCATTAAGATGGCAGCTTCTCCCTTCCCACACTTAGGTACTGATTTCACAACCTAAATCCTCCTGTCAGGGTTTGTATTTGACCACATGCTCGTGGAGCTCTTCAGTATTGTTTTGACTTGACTGTTCAGAAAACAAGATGGTGCAATGTTTACACATGGACAAGTCCTTAGTGCAGCTCTTTGCCTTCTGTAAGGGCTTTGTTCAAGTACAGCCTTCACTGACAAGCCTTTGACATAGAGAAACCAGGTCCTGTTCCTGGGGGAATGCTGTCTGCTTTGAAGATTACAAAGCAATGGAGAATATANCTTTGCCTTCTGTAAGGGCTTTGTCCAAGTACAGCCTTCACTGACAAGTCTTTGACATAGACAAATCAGGTCCTGTTAGGAAATTCTGATGCTCCAGGGGTGAGTGAAGGTTGTTTGGGGATGTACAGCCAAGGGGCCCTGGAGAGCTGGTCTCCCGTGTTGGGTACTGTTTCCTCCTCCTTGAGGAAGGGTTGCAAGACAAGGTCTCTGGACCAAGACCCACCCGCCACTGTGGCTCCTGCTTGCCCCGTCTCCTTCTCCAGAGTCAGATGCCCTGCCTGGAAAGCCAGCTAAGATTGCCTGCTTCCATGGTTTGATCTGGAGATTTGGGGTTATGAGCCTCAAACTTTAGTTTCTGCAATTGCTTCAAGAAAACCTTGGTTTGGACGGACCTGAGATTTTCTAAAGGCGTTCCCGTCTCCTTGTGTGATTTTGCAGAATTACTGTACTGTGGAAAGGTGGGTTGGCTGAGGGGGGGTGTTCTCTACTCCAACCTACTGCTCAAAGCAGTAGAGCAAGTCAGACACCGCCTTCCCCAGCCGAGCTGGAAACCTCCAAGGACAGAGACTTATCGTTGTCTAGATGCCTGTTCCAGTTCTACGCTACCCTCCTGGAAAAAGAGGTTTCCTTCTGTCTAGTCCAAACCTCCCAAGCAGCAGTCTGTCCCCTTGTTATGTCGGGTGCCACCGCTTGAGGAGGGTTTAACACCACTGGGAGTTGAAGGTCTGCTGGCTGGTGTATGAACCACTTCTACTGCTGCAGAGCAAGAGGAGTCCCTCCACCAAGATAACTCACCTGTGGCCATTCATCCCCTCATCAGGTACAAGCTGCCTTCATCAAATCTGCTGGTTGGTTATTGATCGCTTTCCTACAGGTTTCAAGTCATTGCAGCACATCTTGTAATTTCTAAGGGGCTTGTGGCTTTGTGATCTTCACTGCACTGGTGATTTCTGTGTTCTCTTTGATAACTTAGAAGTGTAGGTGGATGCTCATCCAAGCAGTAGGGGGTACTGAAGAAAAGGTAGCACACAAGAAGCCTAATTTTTGCTTTCAGTGAAAATTTGCAAGAAGTCTACGTAGTACACAGTATCTAAATCTATAAATCACATATCTGAATATACAAACTGTTATTGTTTATATGCAAAAATTTTTATATGCAAATTCTAATTAATTCATCACCATAACAATCTCATCAGCTTATCTTAAGACCTTAATTTAGGCCTACAAATATTCAAATAGCCTTTTTTTCCTGCTGAAGCTATTTTCCACCCTTTGCTGCTCTTCGTACTCTACGAGGACTGTCTTTGGAGAGCTCTACTCCCTGCAGGGAGGGGAAATGCTGTTGCCCCTTTTCTGTAGCTTGAGAAACAGTGACCGAGAGGCACCAGCCACATCAGTAACGGTCATGTAACTCGTAGCACATCCAGCTCAGAGGCTGAGATAGGATAAAAACCTGGTAAGCCTTCAGCTAACCAGGAGGGGGGGTGGGAGAGGAGAACACGTAGGAGAACATAACTGGTTTTCCATCTAAATCCTCTTCTTCTTTCCCTTAGCTTGTGCCCAGTAATTTCCTCTTCTCCTTTTCAGTGTCACTAACTTGAGGAAGGTGGGGAAGAGGCAGAAAGAAAAGATTTTTTTCACTCCCATTAAATGTGTGATGAGAACTTTCCACCTCCATCCAGTACAGTCACCACTGCGGGGGGTCCCGCCATAGGGAAAGGTGGGGGGGATATTGCTGTGCTGTGAGTTTCCTTGTACCCCAAACACTGTCAGACCAAAATACACCTTGGTTGGACCTCCTGAACAATAAATTTCAACCACCAACAGTTCACACAAACTTTGACCCAGACCAGAGATTTTAGAATGAATTCTTTTAGGACTCTTTGCACCCATCATACCTTTAAGTAAGCTACAAAACCCCACTGCATAGTTTGAGCAATGAAACCAATTTTAACAGAAACCTTTGGGGTGGGGGACACAGAAGGTAAATAGTTTTAAGATGAAGTTTTAAAAATTTATGAATGAATGGTTGTTTTCAACAGAACCAACTTAAGGAGCCAAAAGGCCTTTCTTTAGTCTTGTATCCTGTGTTCCAGTGGAAATACTGCAATTAAGCAGATTTTTAAAAGTGAGCTGGGTTGATTCCCTATTTGGGGAATGAGACTTCTTTCATATAGTAATATCTCAGGGGGGGAAAGCAGAAATGTTCTCACTTGAGACATTTAAAACTGGATGCAGTAACACTAAAACACAACCCTGAGAAGAATCCAGCCCTGGAAGGGAGAGGGGCAGTGTGCTGCAAGACAGTTATTTCCTCTCTCGTTTCTATTACATCTGTGTTTTTCATAGTGGCTCATTTATTTGGGCACCCTGGCTCCTCTGGAGACAAACGAAAGGATTCTTCTTTACAAAACAACTCTCTGAGAGGCTCAGCGCCACAAAGAAGGAAAAGGGGAACAATTCAATTGTCTTTGTGCTTTATAAATAATTTGTGGCGGGGATAAGTAAAATTACACTCAGCAACACTCACGTATGTTTTCCTCTCTGGCCTCTGGGGAGTTAAACTGGGAATGTGCTGGAGAGGTGCAGCAAGAGTACGATTAGTTTGTAGTTGAGTTGTATCTGGAGGACCGTCGTGCTCCTGCCCCATCTCGCAGGATGCGCACTATCGTCTGGAGATCACAGGCATCTTCCTGTGTGGGATCTGCATTTGCAGTGCGCCAGCAAACTGGGATATTTCAGCTTTGCTAACTGATTTTACTGTGAACAGTAATTTCCTTGTTGGAAAGGCAGTCTGTCTGAACGATCCAGCATTCTCAAATTTGGGCACCACCTGGTGCAGAAATGCAAGGGGAAGGAAAGGAAAAAAAAGCTGAATGGATGTGAAAAGCTTATGAGCATGTGGAGTTTTGGCACTTCATTTCATTCAACCAGAACATTTTCCCCCTCTTTAATAACATGTGATCTTCCACAGCCTTGTTTCTCACGAGCTGGTGGTTTCTGCTTTTCAGCTTGGGCTGGAAGCAGGTCCTCAGAGTAGGCAGTGACGCCCGGCAAGGGCTGGTCCTCGCCCAGCTCCCGCCAACCCACCGTCAGATCCTGGATATGAACTCTTGAGTTTGGCAGAAATACACCTTCAGCTACAACTCAGATGTCCTCCAAGGTGCCCAGCCTCTAACCTACTAATTTGCTGAAACATGCTCCCATCAGACTTAGCAGGGATGGGAAGGTGGCACAGCGGGGACAGCGTTATCTGTGAGAGCTTCCCCATTTGGCAGCTTCGTTCTGGCCTGGACGGAAAATCAGCCACCACACCAGCCATCTCTGGCTTAGTTTTTAAGTGCTAAAAATATTCTTGATGACACAAACTGTGTTCTTCTGCAAGCCAAGGAGAGGAAACGGAGAAGATACGGACAAATTCCTGCAGGAGGTATCACAGCAAATTAAAAATTGTAATTTATCCAAGTGGTGCACATAAAGATCGCAGAGAAGGAATGATCTGAACAAGGTGTGAGTGAAGGCAGAGATACCACAGAGCTCCCTAAAGGACGTGGGCTGTGTTGCCCTCGGTCTGCAGCAGGAGAGGAGCAATGCAGAAGGTCTTGCTATGATTTCAGTAAGAGCAGGCTGAAATCAGATTGGACGCTGTATAACCAAGATCAAAGACATCGCAATGTGGGTGACATAAAATCTGCAAGGTTCGTCTCTGCTACAGGGTCACCAGGTTTATAATAACCTGAGACAATTCACTTTTACTCCGTTTATAACAGTCATAAATAAATTGCTGACAAACATTTATAATATCGCACTATTTAATGATGCATAATCATAAATAATAATTCACAAATACTATAAATGTTTCAATGATTACCAATGACTTAACCTTTTTCGCACAATGAGTGAAAGAAGGCTGAACTATTACACAGAAAATGGTGCACGTTTTGCAGGGGGAACACTGCTCGGTCTGCTCCGCTTCGTCTCTAAAAGGTGTTAGAAAAAGAGGGGAAAAGTGATATTTTTCAGGGGAAGGGAATCTCTGTGGTCAGAGAGAGACAGCAGTGCTTCGGCAAGGTTTGCTTAGTAGCCAGAGGGACAAGAGGGAGGGTTTTAGGGATTTCCAAATGATGCTGATCAGAAAAGAAAGAAATTGTATGTTGCCATCACAACTGAAGGAATTGGGCAACTTTCAAACAGACTGAAGTCACCAAACCAAATTTCTACCACAGTAGTGGTGGTACTTTGTGAGTAGACCCATTAATTTGATTAACGATAACTGCACTTCCTTTTATTCCAAGGATGCTGTGAGGATAAATATATTCAAATTCAAAGCCCTGAGCGCCGCTGGGGTATGTTCATTCCTATTTCATCCTGGGACTCGCACCTGTGTGGCCACACCAACAGCTGGATTAAGAAACCGACAACAGCCGAAACTTGTTTTGGCTCAAAGTTACTCTGGTTTTGGCAGCTGTGGCCACTGCAGTTATGAAGCTAAGGAATTAATGGAAATATTAAATTCCAAATTATATGTTTTCTTAGAAGTTTGCATAGGGATATCTGATAAATTTGCAGCAAATCATTAGGGCCTGGAGAAAAGTATTTAAATGGAATAAAACATTGAGATGGGGAAAGAACTGTGTTTAGAAATACATACTGGTCAGGCTCCCTAAGGATATTCCTCGTTTCTTTTTCCTCTCCGATTGCACAATATCAAATACTCCATAGTCCCACTGTGCATGCAATGTGCAATAATATACATTCATAATAAGCAGCACTTACAGTGCTTGACATCTTCAAAGGTCTCTACAAACCTTAGCTAATTAATCTGTTTCAACACCCCTGTGGGCTAAGAGTAATTATTTTGAAGAAGCTGAAGGAGAGAGTTAAATGAGTTACTGCGGGCCACAGCGAGCGAGGGGCAGCGGAGGGCTGGGAGCGCTGCTGCTGCCACCCTCCGACCCCATGCCTTTCCTCTTCTCACCCTTACATGCCATGGACTCTCTAATATATGTAAAACTAACAAAAAATTGAGCAAAATGCACAGTGTCAGTAAGCTTTTTATATGGCACTTATTTGGAAGGACCTGCCATTACTCACAGTTTTGTCTCCTGGGAGCAGGGTGACCCTAAAGTCACATGAAAGACCTTCAAGCGACAATGAAACCACCCCACTGCTTGATATCATCATTAATATTGTGCGTGGGAATCAGGACATTATGCCTCAGAATTCAAATCAAACCCAAAATCTGGCATCCTGGTTTGGATTTGGTGTTTGAGTTTAGAGTATGAGGTAAGGTTGGAGCCCATTTCCAAAGCTTGCCATGGGGGAATTTTGCACCGTCTCTCTGAAAGCATCTCCATGCCTCTGCCGATATTTATCTGTTCTGTTTGATGAAAAGTTAGTTTTTGATGCTTTTTAGCCCAAACTTTTTAATTAACGTAGACATACAAAGTCAAGATCATATTCTATACTACAAGCACTTTTGTTTAGGTAAACCACTTGTTTTAAAAGAAAAGGATATAAGATTTATTATCCATGTATTTTGAACAGAATGTTTGGAATTTCCAACCTCAGTGATTTTACCTAAACTTTCCCTTCAGATTTATGTTTGAATAAAGATGTCAAAGAACTGCCAACATTTGTCATAACCCTGGATGTATTTTAGAGGGATACTTCTGACCTGTCAGTAGCAAACCTCCCTTTGTAGAAGGCAGATCTGCCCTGGCCACCTCAGCCAGGCAGATGAGACCAACGTGCCACGGCTCCAGCATGTTTTCACCCTGGTGCTTATATCTAGTACTCTGATTTTCAAGGGTGCTTCACACCTTGCTCTCAGGAAGAGTCAAGGGTGCTCAGTTCCTGCAGAAAATAAGCACAAACATATACAATGAAAGCGTAATTAGTAGATGACTCATTCTCATTATTCTGTGGCAGAATCAGAGCTGTTCCGTCAGGGGGTAGCAGGCAGCTCAAACCGACTCTTAGCAATGTAAAATACATCCATCATAGTCACTTCACTCCCTCAGGGAAGCATCAAGGAAAGAAAGACGAGGATGCTGGAGCAGATGAGCACTGAAAGGCCCCAATTCTGCAAAACACCAAAATAAGGGCATTTCAGTCATGCCAACTTCAGCAGGTGGTGAAAAAAAGCATGGCCTTAAATACTCAGCATCAGCAAAATGCCAATTTATTAAGATAACCTGGCCTAAGGGGAAAAAAATAAACAAATTTCTTCAACTTATTCCACGAATAATCCCCTGATGTCTTTTGGTTGTGGCTGTGGTCTCACACCAGGCTCACAGTGTCGTAACCCTGTGGGTTTTAATAGGGTTGGTCTTCACCCACCGCGGGCAAGATGAGGGTTAGCCCACCAGCTGAGCTCCCTGCCAACACCAGAGCTTTTGCATACGCTTTCATAATCAGCTTTTTATTAATTCTGGCTTCAAGGTGCCTGCTTTAAAACAAGATGATTTTTCATTTTCTAGCCTGGCACATGGAATATCCGAAGGACAAGAAGTGGGTTTTCTCCATGATGCCTGGTACTTAGAGCCGAGGTCCAGCCCACACATTGGCTCAGGACACCTTTCATCTTCTGAAATTTTTAGAAAATATTTTATTGAAAACATTCCCGTTGGTCAGGATACGCATTGACTGTGGCAGATCAAATTAATCCCTGGTGTTACTTTGGCCCCGTCAGTGGATCAGTTCCGGGAATTACTTTAATTTATTACCTTTGCTTTCATTTTCTATTAAACTTGTGTAAAAAAGATCAATAGGGAAAGAGTGATCCACAGATAAAGCAAAAACACAATCAGAATTAAAAATAACCCAGCAAACTGCACTCACTGGACAGTATAAATATTCCTTTCAGGTTAAAAATAGTTCTTTGAGGATACTGAGCCCTTAAAAACCAGAATAGATCTCGGACAATGACACTTCCTTACAGCCAAGGGAGTACCGTGTTTTTGCCAGTAAAGGATATGCTCTGCTTTGCAGAGGAAACTCCTGTTGGCTAATTTCACCATGGAAACCCCAGGCCTGACTATAAAAAGACTGACTTATCTCCTGACAAATATCCTTATGCTGGGAATAACAAAAACTAAGAGCGGATGGCGTTAACCCCAGGTAACGGGGTAACTGCCGGCACAGAGCTGCCATGGGGGAGCCCAGCATGGGCTGGTCTGCACAAAAACCAGCTCTGAGCACCTGGCCATAGAATCATACAATGGTTTGGGTTGGAAGGGACCTAAAAGATCATCTAGTTCCAACCTCCCATAGACCAGACTGCTCAAAGCCTCATCCAACCTGGCCTGGAACATTTCTCCGTATGTGGCATCCACAACCTCCCTAGGCAACCTATTCCAGTGCCTCACCACTTAGGAATTTCTTCCTAATATCCAATCTAAATCTACCCTCCTTCAGTTTGAAACTTTTACCCCTCGTCCTATCTTTACACTCCCTGATAAAGAGTCCCTCCCCATCTTTCCTGTAGACCCCGTTTAGGTACTGGAATCTCCACGTCAACAGTAAAACCCGGGATAAAACCATCCTTAGCATCCCTCTGCTTGAATCCTCCATCCCAAAAGTGACCAGTGTGTTTCCTGTCCCCTTCTGGGTCAAGGACAAATTGTCCAGGCGTGAGAATAAGGCCCAGGGTTTTCAGCTTCAAAGGTGTTTCTGACCCAGAGCTTTCTTGCGTTGCTGCCTTGGTCGGTGACTCTCCGAGGCTACTTTGTTCGAGGTGGTGGCAGAGCACTTGCGCACGGGGACCAGCCATGTGCTGGAGGCGCTTTGGTTTCCTTGGACCCGTCCACAGAGAATTCCAGGTTGATGTTTGCTCCTGGCCCAGCTGCCTGCTTTGGTGCACCTTTAACACAGACCTTTTCAATTCCCCCAAAGGGGCAAATATAGAAATATATAACACAGACATAATAATATTGATAATAATATTGATAATAACCTAATAACAACCAATAATACAGACATATACCACATAAATATTCAAATACTCTTGATGATGATGGATTAAAAGGATCAACTAGAATGCTTATTACGAATCCTTTTACAGATGTAATGTTTTCCAGGTTTAATTACTAGCTCTGTCCCGCTGTCTCTGTCAGACAGAGCAGTATTGAGGCTCTGTGGGTGACAGACTGATGGCTGGTGGCTACACACACAGCTAAAATAGAGTGCAGATAAGGGAAAAGCCAGTCCCAATAATCATAAAGCAGACAAACTTGTGATAAAAGAGTAGCCAAAAATAACGCACCGTTTTTCTGTGTAATCACAAGCACCACAGTGATTTATAGCAAACCAAAGGCAGTTTTATACAAGTTTTATCTTTCTTCTCCAGAAGTAGAGAATGTACTTTGGAAATAGCCATGATTTTACTTTCCTATTGTGCCAGATGCTGCCACAACATCTCTGGATGACCTGAGGAGTGACACTGCATGGGCTAGTTGGTCTCCATCACCCCCCAGTGAAAGAACAGGCAGCACTTCGGATGAGGGAGAACTGTAGTCCACAATGTCATGTGCTACTAAGCAGCAAGATGCATCATAGCTCTTGTTTTTATATCTCAGAAAATCCAGAAGAAAGGATGTATTTTTTTTGGTCTAAATTAAAAAACCCAAACAACCCCAAACCAAACCAAACAAATAATTTGCAAGTGTTCAGGAGTGTTGAAAATCATTTTAGAAAGTGCTTTAGGCTAATTTTGTAAACCACAACAGAGCTGTAGTGGGTAGAAACACACTTTCATCTTATTTATTTCTCTCCATCTTTAAATGCTGGGTTTGTTAGGATAAGTTTCTTTTTCAAATCCGCTCGGCACGACATACACTTTCTTGGTTATGAAGTGTCTGGCCACACAACTACAGACACAGACATGCCCAATGTGCTTATGATCTTTCTGTCTTATATTAACATTGGGCCAAATTTGGCTTGGCTTTTCAGCCAAGCTTTTCACCTCTGATGGTGCAAAAAGCAATCGGCTGATTTTCCATACACCTGGGACTGCGTTTTTCTGTGAGCCTGTAGCAAGATGAGTAAATTCATGCCAAAATTGGGAGAGAAATGCTGTAATTCACTGTATCCAGCATGAATCTGCTGGGCAGATGGCACGATACGCAGGGTGAAGAACCCGCACTCGACCTGCCTGCATCACATGTGGGTTGGCATTGCCTTTGAAAGATGTTCAGCAAGCAACAGTGCGGGCGAAACCCCGCTTTCCGCAGCTTCGGGTCTTTAATCTCCGTGCCCTCTGATTGCTACCACCTCCCATACCTTCTTCCCATGCCGAAGGAGTACACGTAGGGACTCGTAGAAGGGACTTGTATAGCTTTGAGATCTCTGCTGCTGTACTATTTCGCTACCAAAACTGGGTGGTGGGTTTAGAAACCTCAGCTTCTCCCCTCCTCTCCTGGTCATCTTCCCCACTTAGAGAACTTCTGGGAATTTCTGGGAAGTTCTGGTGACTTCTGCAAGAGCAGAGGCATGCGTGTCCTGGGCTGCCTCTGTGTGCACTGCGGAGACCAGCACCTCCAGAGGGAGCATTCGCCCTGTCTTAAACCAGCCACCTAAGAGAGGGGAGGAATCTCCTTTCGCAATTTTAGCTGGTTAAAAAAACAAGCAAAATGCATCCTACCCTGAGTTGTAAGTGCCAGTGCTTCAACTGGCTTTTACACACCAAAGTGTGCGGAATTGGGGGTGAGAAATACCTCTTTCCATATTGTCAGAAGGTAAAGCAGTCCAGGAGGGAGTGTAGGCACCAGGATGCCTTAACAGGCAAGTGACTGGAGCACAGCCCCTGCTCACCAGTGACAGATTTCTCACTGTGTTGGGTTTTGAGCAGTAAGCAAGTCCTGAGGCGGAGTGCGAAACACCTGATATTTGGTTGTGTGGCGTAGCTGATGAAGCACATTCAGACCTGTGAATGTTTGCAGGTCCAAGAGACAGAGG
Organism: Rhinoptilus africanus; assembly: GCA_013400135.1. Lineage (NCBI taxonomy): Eukaryota > Metazoa > Chordata > Aves > Charadriiformes > Glareolidae > Rhinoptilus > Rhinoptilus africanus. The sequence goes on along the minus strand of VXBO01001312.1, from coordinate 290,408 downwards.
AGTCCTTCTGCAGGGGGACTCTGCAGGGTGTGGAGCAGATCCATACCTTTTCTTGGCATTTTGAGGTGACCTGCACCTGGGCTGCAGAGAGCCAGAGACCTGGGAGAACATCAGCAGGAGGGGCAGAGCAGTTCTGCAATATATAAAAGCAATTCTGGCACTTGTCCATATGTGGTGCTCACTTAGTCCCCTCATACCAGTGACCCACTGTTACATTTATAAATGATGCTTACCTTTCCAGTCCCCTAAAACACCACCTCCAGCTTCTCACTTCAGACTGAATTGTATTCCAGGTGTTTTGTACATTACAGGAAAATGCCATTTGTTATGTGCTGTTTTGCAGTTTGGTCTCAGTAAAAATACTGTTGGTTTTATTTCTTTATTTCTGTATGTTTATTTATGGGGGAAAAAAGCCAGACAAGACCCAGCCTGAGTTCTTCTGCAGTGTGAAATGTTGTTTAATAAGTAGCAGAAAGCAAGTGAGCTGGGATTATGAAATTGTTTCTTCAGCAAATTAAATATAACTAGTATAATGGCAGGAGCATTCACTTCCAACAGAGGAAAAAGTTCAATGCTATGCAGTAAATCATCCTTTGCTTTCCAATAATTGGGATTGTGTGTCCAGCAGAACAAAAAACCCCAAGCTTTTATAGATTTTCCTGAACTCATATGGAAATTGTTCTATGATGTTTAATGCAACAGGGAAAATGTAAGCATTTGGGATGTTTTGTTATAATAAAGAGAAGAGAGTTAAAAGCCTAAAGACCCACGAATTTGGTGGCTCATAGCTAGTTCTACTTCAATGAACTCATTGATTAAACAAGAAAGACAGAATATCCAAAGGAAGCCTTTTCCTATGTAGCATTTATGTCTCTGACCAACATTCATTTCTTCAGGGACTGCTGCAAAGTGTGGGTCCATTTTAATGCCAAACAGGTATGAAACAAAAGTGCAAACCCACCTGGAAGTACACAGCCTAAACCTGAGTAATTGTGCGACCTTCTGGTCTTCCCTAACTTTGTCCCTTCCCTGTTGTCCATCACCTCTTTGGCTCAGGCGAGATGGTGGATGGTACCCCTTGGTACATGGGGTGGCTTCTCTGGCTGCCGCAGAAAAAGCTTGCAGAGATGCGGGCCTGGGGATGTTACGATCTCTGGGGAATTTCTTTGCAAAGCAGCTAAATGCAATGAACAACGTATCTCAAATTCTGAAGGATCCTTCTTGGGTCCAGTGACGACTTTTGGGCTGAAGCTCGCAGCCCCCATTGAGGGCCCTCAAAAAAGACATACACTGAAATTATGAATGAGAGGGTTCACTGACAAGTTTATTCTGGGGCAAGAAGCTGGCTTCCTGCAGAATGAGGGTGATGGTAGCTGCTAAAGGTCTCATTTTGGACAGAAGAGTTTTGGGGATGTGCAGGGCAGGGGACAGGAGAGGCAGAGGAGCTGGGCAGGGAGTGCTCAGGGGGAGCTCGATCCCTTGCAGGAGCAGAGGGGCAGGGAGGGAGCGTGATGGCGGTCCCCTGGGCGAGGAGAGGGAGAAGGGAATGACCAAACCCAAAGATATCTCAGGGTCTGGAGCAAGGAGGAATAGTTGTGGGACCGGGGTCAGCATGAAGATCTTTAGCTCCCACAGCAGGAAGGACAGTGGGATGGCACAAGAGCTCCCCAGCAAACTCTCCAGCAATCGGAACTTGTACAGAAAAGGAGTGGGCAGTGAGGTTGTCCCTCTCTTTTAGGGGGAGGCTGTGAGCCCCAGCCCTACCCCTCTAAGAAGGGCAGAGCCACAAGATGCCTTGCTGGGCTCCATGACACTGCAGCATGCTCAGGGACCCTGGCACACGAGTATTCTCTTTGCTGGACCACATCCTTTACCAGGAGACTTCCAATGTGAGAGGTGGGGACCTGTGCAGGGCTCTTTGGGAAAAATGCATCAAAACATCCCTGGGATGCTGCCACGGAAATATTAGCATCCCCTCTCCTCCTTTTCCCATAATCTGCACATCCACAAACCTTCCTTGATACCATGAAAAAAATATAGGCCTTTCTTATGGTTTCTGATCATGTTTTATAATTTAATAGGAAGTAATATCCTCCTGCTAACACAACCTGTTATAACAGGCTTTTTCAAAAATACCAACTCCATAAATGTTCTACAGAAATTACTATAAGAATTCCGTAGCTTCTTCAAATAGTTTTTAAAGAAATTCTGACGTCCCTGTGGAGTGGGCACTTCCAGAGAATTGTGGGAAAAAAAATCATGATCTTGTAGTTGAAAGTCAAAATGCTCACAGATGCTCACGAAAGTCTCAGTTCTGACTCCACATAAATGGTATGATTTCTCTGAACCTGGGTGGAAGCAGGCACGGTAGTCCTTACAGCAGGGTTGGGCCGGGAAATATACATAATTTAGGAAATTTAGTTCATTAACTTGTGTTTTTCTAGGAACTGGTTCTGATCACATCAACATTGTTTTTTAATCCCATTCTAATGCGTTAGAAAATACTGATTTCCCTGCAGATTTGACCGCTTGTCCACTACACAGACAATGTGTGAATAAATTATAACCTACTTTCCCATCAACTCTGCTTCTAACTGGATTACTTCTTTCTCGTCCATGCTGCACACACCAATTTTCAAAACAAAGTGAATAAACTGGCATAAGCATTTAAGTGCGTTTCCACTGATTCCCATACTCAAATTAAACATGCAAATGAAAACATTAAAAGGAATGACTTATTCATGTTCTTAGGCAAAGCATACATATTAAATTAATGTACATGTATCAAAGAAGGCACTAAGTGCTGACTCTTGGAAAGCCTTGTGTAGGAAACTGTACTACAAACTGTTCATTTAATATTTTTTATTGCTTAATATGAAACTTAAAGATGGACTGTATTGATTCTATCTTAAATATTTGACAATATGTACTCATCTAGAGCAACCTCCTCGTTTCCAAATATATATTTAATGAAGCACATGCCATTTCAGGCAGACATTTAAAGTATAAGTTTCATCTCTTTAACATTTTAAGAGTATATGTCGCATTAACAACCGTACAAGGGAGCAGCTCCTTTGATGTAGTATGTCAGATGGGAAGTTATCAGTAACACAAAGCAGCTACACAGGTTTGTGTGTGCAAAGCTTCGGAAACACAGAAATAAAAACATTTTGAAGAATGACAAAGATTGGTTATAATTTGCACCTTTTCGTTGAATCTTTTCTTTTTTTTTTTTTAATTTGTTTGCTGCTCTGGTGAAAATTATATGTATGTGCATTTGTAGATCTATTTATGCCACAAGAGAAGACTGGGGCAGGGGGGAAATCCATCAGCGATGTTTTTTGTGAAGTGATGTCTTCTGCCTGCTGAGGAGGTGAGGGCTTAAGTGATCTATGATCTGCAGCACAAGTCTCAGAGTTCTTAGCAAGAAAAGGCGAGAGCCTGTCAAGTAATAAAACCAACAAATAGCTCAAGGACAGAGCTAGAAAGGGTGGTTTCAGCACATTCAATTACTGGAAAGCTTTCACAGGAGGAAAATTGTCTTCAGTGGCTGAACTGCATTTGTATATGGAGTATCAAAGTGCTGGGGTTAAGGTTGGAACAGACTCAAGATATCTCACCCTAGGTTAATACCCAGGAAAAGCAAAATGGAATAAGCGAGGAAGAAGGAAAAAGAAAACAGCATAGCAAAGATAGGAATCTGCAAAGCAAGGAGAAAACACAAAGTTATATTCACAGGATGGGTGGCCAGGTAAGCAAAAAGCAGTGGAACAACTTTGCTTGCTAGCAAACTGAGAGAGGTCAGGGCGCAAGAGCTGGTTGCTTGGACACTGCGTAACGAGCCCATGCAGTGAGATGTAGGAGCCAATTCTTCTGCTGCAGGACCTACAACCGGGCTGACAGAAACATGGTGACATGTCCCTTATGACCGGAAAACAGGCACTGAGAGGAAGGCAGTATTCAGGAGAGAACATGGACAGACAGACATGGAGGTAGGGGCGACAAAGCAGCATTGTACACTACTGATGTGGTAGCATGTAGAGAAGGAAAAACATGATACAATAGAACTAATCAGGGCCCATTGCCTTCTTGAAAAGCACTGTAAAACTACATGTTACTACAGCAGCAGCACAGATCCTCTAAAGATCCTCTTGATGAAATCTGACTGTGACTATGGAACAGTCAACAGGACCTGTGGGAGACCTCCTGTTCCGAGAGACAGATCGGAGCAGAATGACATCAATAATAAAGCTGAGGCTGTGGATGATGACAGAGCTCAGATGCTCCTGAATCTGGACTGCTGGCAGACTTATTTTTCAACAAGATATTTACTGAGCCTGCAGGAGGTAGTGCTAATTTAGACATAGCGAGGATGTTACACAAGAGACGTCTGTAAAAAATAGCCCTGATCAAGCAGGTCATAGAGGATTTTGATTAAACTGCATGGAAAGATAAATAAATTACGTACTTCTGCGTTCTCATGTTTGGCTTTTTTTAATCTCAAAACAGTGAAGTCATTGAACTGAGGAACTTGGATACTTGACTGCAAAGGAGATTCCTGAAGTCAAAGGTATATAATTGAGTCTGCATTTCGGGTAGGAGAAAAAAATCACAGAGAAGAACTCCAGACCCAACTGATGACAATCCACCTGGGAAAGGATACGAGAAGTAGGCAAATGGCCTGCAAGAAATGGAAAAAAAGGGGCTGACTTACATGGAAAACTGCATCTTGCAGGTCAGAAAGTGTGGGGAGAAAGTGAGATCTGCCAAAAGCTGGACTGTGTTAGACCTTGCAAAGGAAATTAGAAACACGTTGTAAAATGTTCTTTACTCATATAAATAAATAGAGAGCAAAAAAGAGGAATTTGAGGCTGCTACACAGTAAAGATTGGGGGTGAGAGTTTAAGATAACCTAAGCAAGGGCCAAAAATGAAATGAAAACTTTGCTTCAGTTTTTAGTAGGCATGGTGACACGCAGAGCAAAGACCATGGGACTCATGGGAATGAGAGAGCACCCGAAGCAGTAACAAAAATCTAAGGACTTCATATTTTCAGGTGAAGGCCTCAGTCCCATCTCTATCCAAAACCCTGAAAGAACCAGCACAGGAACCTGTCAAAACTAGTAAATTGATATATTAACTCAGGAGTGAATGCTGGGAGAAGAACAAGAGTAGCTTCTATATTTTAGAAAGCATGAAAATGTTGATCTAGCTAAACACCAGCTCTTAGTTTGGTTTCAACAGTCAGCCGAGGCAGACGAAAGAGAGTATAGTTTATCACAGCTTAATCCAAGGTAGGTCACACAACACTACCCTGCAATCATTCTCTCATAAGCTTAATGGATTCTTAGCAGCGAAAATCCCCCAATTTTTTATCATCGTGTTTTCTGTAAAATATTTCATATGATGTCACTTTAGAAACAACTCCATAAGGAATGTATCCAAGGAAGGTGAAGAATTGGCTAAAATGGGAATGGTAGCTAAATAAGTTATTGTGGTAGAAGACAGCTATTTAAGGAGCTACTAGAAAACTGATTTTGGAATCAACTTACTATTTTTATTAGTGAGCTTGACATAAAAAAGCATGCCAGTGCTAGTGACATTTGTCACTGACAAAGCCAGAATAATCAGAATACAGTTCAGAAAAACTTGGGAGGACTTTGAGGATTACAAGAATTAAAAAAAGGATTCTTTTCTAAGGGCAGCATCATATATTAAATTTTTTTTTTTTGTTTTTTTTTTTTTGGTTTTGCTATAAGGTTGGAATGAATCTTTTGACAGCCAAAAGACCTAGGAGGATTAGCTGGCCATTGGTACCTTTAAGCCGGGTAACTCCGGTGAAGAAAAAGGTGAATTTGGTGTTTGCAATTTTAGGTTTCCTTCCTATTTAAAATGAGATGAACAACCTGCATATGGGACTTTCCTTAAACTTAGACAACAAAGTCTGAATGTCTGAATTTAGGTTAGATGAACCACCCTGAGAAACATCGTGCATGAAAGCCCTGCTTTGCGCTGTATTTCTTCCTGTGTGGTACTGCTGACTTTTGCTTGAAGCAGGTCATGGGAGGTAAGCAAGGCTGTAAAAGTCAGACACCTAAAGTTTCAATTATTTTTGAAAGGACCGAGTGTCTCAACCCTGTCTTTGAAAAGCTTTTGCAGTCTGCCTTTTGAAACTGGTGGTGGTGGTGAGCTCAGCCCCAGCAAAGCGCTGCTGTGGGCGGAGGCCATCCTACAATAACGCTTGCTAGGTTAAGTATGATTGCACTGATTCATGCCATGAATAGCTGCCGAACGCTCCGCAAACACTTAAAATTACATCACCAGAAGTCCCAAGGTTTGGGGTCGTATTTTTATGTAGTCAGTGACCCCTGTGGGTCGCTGGATTGCAAAGATGAAGGTGCAGGACTCAGCTGGAAGTCAGAGGAGGTGAGTCGGCCACACAGCACAGATGCTCTCAAATACATCCCAGGCAGTTGTCTCCAGAGGGATCATCCTGCCGCTGAGCTGACATGCAGAAATACAACACAAGACTGTGACTTACCAATAACTGCTGGACATTACTGATGGCTGCAGTCAAGCCTAAATTTGCTATTTGCTATTTTGTTGGTGTTTGAATTTTCTCCTCAGATGTGTGTATAACATCAATGAGAAATTCCATCAAAACTCTCTTTTTCTGCTCTTGGTTTTGTTTTATTTTTCCACTCTGTGCATTTGTCACCCAAGCCCAAGCTGTTGCTAGGAGATGAAAATGTGTTTCAGTAGCATCACCCAGCTGTTGGACTGTGTGGCTGTATTTCCCATATCCAGCTAGAAAGCTTAAGTGAAACACATTCTTTTCCTGTGCCTGCCATGATTAGCAGGAGTTATCCACCTGCAAATATACACATGCACGCGTGCTATATGGGTCTTCATGCTGTACAGCTCTTCATGGTTCATGTTCAGGCGGGGAAACAGTGATTCCTCTGGCAATTAAGGTAATTTCTGTTGACAAAAGAGAGTGAAAATAACTCCCAGAGCATGAGAAGAAAAAAGGGGAAGTTCTTTATTTTGCATCCTCTTTCCCTTGGTTTATTGCTCTTTCCTAAGAAAACCAAGGGAAAGAGGATGCAAAATGGAGGTGTCACCAGCCTCCCACATCGCCCTGCAATAGGGCCCACTGGGTGGGTGCTGGGAGGTCAGTTCGGGTTGCAGGATAAAGTGGGGTGCATCGCCCTCCTCTGCCATCAGCAAAGACTGGGGAGCTTCCCAGAGGAGAGGTCTGGGCACTACTGCACAAAAACTTTAGTTTCCAGGGGTAGATTTATGCCTGAGGAACAAACACCCGAGGCTCTCCAATGGAAAGCAATAATTTGCTGACTGCAAGTCAGCCACAGCTACTAGAGTGAGGAGATGGAAAAGCTGTTCGGCATATACCCCAGAGTCTTGGGAAATAAAGTTATGCTGGCCCAACTCCCCCCGGCACGGTGAGAATCCCTTGTAAAGAGAGCTTTGAGAAGAGTTTGTATTTCCATTGCGGTGATGCCATTTTCTCTATGAGCACCTGCCTGCATGTTGTGTGATTAGGTGATAAATTCCGCGTTGCGATCACTCATCAGGCCAAGTAAGACCAACAGGGGCTATTAAATGCTGGAGGAAAAGATAAGGATCACTAATCAACTTGCAAATCATCTAATCAAACCGTGCTGTTCACATCCCACTGTTCCAGTGGATTTATAACTATAATTATCCTATTTTAATTTTTTTCCCAATCAATTTTACATGAGTATTTATTTTCGTGCACTAAACATATTGTCCTCCATAGACTCGTGGAGTTTTTTATAGTCATGCTTCTTAAACAGGCACCTTGCATAGCAGCTCTTAACCTTGACGCTTATACAGACAGAGACAAAAAATATTTCTAGGGTATTGCTCTTGGCTAAAGTGCAGCATTTAATGGCGTATATACATGTTATATATATTTTACTTTTCATTAGAGATTTTATAAAAAATCTGAATACTAGTAGATGATTTAGCTGTACTATAAAAGACTACAGATTAAAAGATATACCATAAAAGATTGCATATCTTTTTTTATAATGGTTTGCTTCTCAGAGCAACTGAAATCCTCACATCTTCAGCTGTTTAGTTAGACTCTGTGCAGGCCTTGCCTTTTCACATCAGCTAGACCTAACATATTTCATATTGCAAGAAGAGTGTTAATGAGAAGGAGACCATTAGCATATGCTCAGGTTACCTAATATTTTACATTTTAAAAGTTTTTAAAGGAACTTTTGGAAGAGCTCTTTCTTTTCCATATGGGACACTTCTAACAGTAGTCCTGTAGTTAATGTGAGGCTTCTCTGAGACTTCTGAGAAATCTCTTGCAACCTGGCAATATTGAAAAAAGCCAAGGAACCTTTCCTTTTTTGTGGAGTCAGAGCCTCTGCACATCTCAGGAGATGTGGATCCTGCCAGGGGGGACAGAAAAAAATGGAGCCCCTTCCTTGTCACTTCCACTGCCCAAATGTGAGAGCATCTTGGAAAGACAGCTCTAGGTTTGGGCATATATATCTCTTAACTGGCTTTAGTAGCATTATGCCTAAATGGCTTTTGGTAGGATCTTGCAGATTACATGAGCTGTTGAATCCTGGCATGAATTTTGTTAGGCCAGTAAGCACTGAAATTCTTGGCAAGAAATTGGGAAGCTTCACAGTCAAAAAAGGGGATGTAAGCCACCACGTTCATGAATTATCCACACAGGAAAACATAGTCCTGTCCATCATACTGAGCTAACGTCCTAAGGATAAATTTAAACAGTTATTTCTCTACGTAAAACTTAAGCAAAATAATATTAATAACAGAACAGTTATCGGGATTGCACAATGTGTAAAGCCAGGGAAAATTTTAGTCATTCTAAGCATAAAGCTTTGGAGCAAAGAAAGGGATCTCTTTTCCACGGCTATAAATGATTCTTCATTTTTATGCTGCACTATTCAACCTACTATGACAAATCCCACCATGAAAACCCTTTTATTGACCTAAGAATTTCAATCCCCTACCGTGTGTTGCTCCATCGCAATAAGGAGCAAAGCAGGGCTCATCACAGCAAGAATATGACACTCAGGAAATTAGAGGGCTTTAGTAAAAAGAAAATAAATCCCACCTTTTAAATCAAGAAGCTTTTGTGGCCATTTATGTTTTCCATATGCGGTGATACTGTATGCTGAGCCAAGAACATCTTTACATGCCCAGTCTTAAAGCTTACAGGTAGCTGTAACATATCAAGCACAGCTCTGTCTTGCTACTGTAATAAAAGACTTCACCAGGCTGCCAAAAATAAAAATAAAATGAGCCCCCTCTCTATAACATATTCCTATATTTCAAATGTCAGCGAGAGATGACAAATAGCTGGCAAAGGCAGCAATTAATTGGATCAATAGATAAACTACCCAAACTCCAGGAGAAGCCTTGAGAATGGCATTATTGAAAAATAAAGCACAGTCACCGAAGCAGGTCCTGCAGTCAATCATACCACACATTTAAGGCAATTCTGCTCCTCCTGGGTTCAGGGAAAGTTGACCAGAAAGAAAAAAAAATCCCTGGAAGACATACAAAGGAGCAGCCTCTGCAAGCCCGGCTTCAGGGCTGATCAGGGGTTAATCCAGATCAGTGTTAGTGGACCAGAGTTTTCTGCTGGGCTCCTCTGTTCCAGTTTTACAAGCAGCAAATTCAGAAATACAAAATAAATGTTTAGCCCATAGCTCCCTATCTGACTCACAGCCGGCGCGGTTCCCTGCTCTTTGGGATTTATCGTGTCTGGACCCAGCTGTCAGCAGAGGGTGAATATATACAGGACATGGGCACAGGCAAGGAGAAGTGCCAGGCAAACGTCTCCCCAGAACCCCCCGGGGCTGGCTGTCGGGATGCTGGGCACGCTTGTCCCAGTGCCCACTGGCAGCTAAATCACACCAAGCACCCAGACTGATAATGGAAGTATTAAATCTGCTCAAACAGTAACAGTTTGTAATTCTGGCCAGACATGAGAGTAATACCCTTTGCTTCTGTCTCTGAGCCCTGCTTGGAAAGAAGTCCTCCAAATCTACCTAGTTTGGCAAAGGTTTTTTCCCTACAAGACTGACCATGGCCCTGCCTTGATGATTGTCTCAAGAAAACCAGGTGTAAACTGGAAATCGTCAAAAACGTTAACACTTCCAATTAGAAGAAGAGGAAATCCCACACAGATAAAAAATCTGGGAAGCCAGATATATAAAAGAAGTGGCTGCTTACAGCTCAGCCCTGAAGCAGCAGACATAAGCCCACAGTATTTAAAGTGTGTGATGAATTATCTACTGTCAGTCTCTGTAGTACAATCCAGATAAATCAATGATATGTTTAATAGGACACTGGTGTGAAAACAATATTGGGATTCAAATAAAGAAAAAAAATCAAGGATTACATTTCCATTCATACTTCATTCATCAATGACTATGATAGCTACCTGCACTCCAGTAGGCTCCGGAGCTATTTATGTACCAGAAATCTGAAATATGTGAACCCTTAGAAACACATAAATTGAAACCTTTCCTACAGAAAGGGCTTTGTTAAGGACAAGCCACAGGATTTTCCAGAACTGGGATGTGAAGCTGTACATACACCTCAAGAGAATTTTAAAATGTTTTGTCGAGTGCAGGTAACAAATTATCTAAGGACAACAAGCTAAACAGGATATTTTGAAAATGGTGGCATTGCATCAGTTAGGACTTCATCCCAATTTTATTATTTGGATGCATGACAAATGATTTATTACTGTAGCCATTTGCTCAGGGGCTCAATTAATACATATTTATACAGCTGCTTCTGCTATATATGGTTTATCAGCAGAACTTCAGTGAGTATGAATGATGTCATTTAAAACCAATATATATTTAACGGACTACTCAAGAATAAATTAACCTGTATAATGCAATGTATGATATTAATGTGATTCCATGATTTTTTACTGGGAGACATCCAGACACTTACATATATTGGAAGTACATGAATTTGTTTATTAGATGGTTTAACTGCCTCAGATTAAAAAGCAGAATTATTATGCAAAAGCTTTGAAGAATACATTAGTCCTTTGTGATCTCCTAGGTGTACAATTCAAGATGGAAAAATTGTATTTCTAAAAATGATACGTGGCACATACAGGACAGCCAGGTGATGAGGCTCAGTCAGCACGGGTTTCTGAAAAGCAGGTCCTGCTTGACTAACCTGATCTCCTTCTATGACAAAGTGACCTGCTTAGTGGACAAGGGAAAGGCTGTGGATGTTGTCTACCTAGGGTTTAGCAGAGCCTTTGACATCATTTCCAACAGCATTCTCCTGGAGAAATTGTCTGCTCATGGCTTGGACAGGTGTACTCTTTGCTGGGTAAAAAACTGTCTGGATGTCCAGGCCCAAAGAGTTGTGGTGAACGAAGTCAAATCCAGTTGGTGGATAGTCACAACTGGTGTTCTCCAGGGCTCAATTCTGGGGATGGTTCTGTTTATTACCTTTATCAGTGACCTGGACAAGGGGATCGAGTGCACCCCCAGTAAGTTTGCAGATGACTCCAAGCTGGGTGGGAGTGTTGATCTGCTTGAGGGTAGAAAAGTGTTGCAGAGGGATCTGGACAGGCTGGATCGATGGGCTGAGGCCAATGGCATGAGGTTCAACAAGGCCAAGTGTCGGGTCCCGCACTTGGGTCACACCAACCCCAAGCAGCGCTACAGGCTCGGGGCGGAGTGACTGGAAAGCTGCCCGGTGGAAAGGGACCTGGGGGTGTTGGTGGGCAGCTGGCTGGATATGAGCCAGCAGTGTGCCCAGGGGGCCAAGAAGGCCAACAGCATCCTGGCCTGTATCAGGAATAGTGTGGTGAGCCGGACTAGGGAAGGGATCATCCCCCTGTACTCAGCACTGGTGATGCCCCACCTCAAGTACTGTGTCCAGTTTTGGGTCTCTCACTACAAAAAAGACATTGAGGTGCTGGAAAGTGTCCAGAGAAGGGCAACGAAGCTGGTGAGGGGTCTGGAGAACAAGTCCTGTGAGGAGCAGCTGCGGGAGCTGGGGTTGTTCAGCCTGGAGAAAAGGAGGCTGAGGGGAGACCTTATCGCTCTCTACAACTGCCTGAAAGGAGGCTGTAGAGAGGTGGGGGTCAGTCTTTCAAGTAACAAGCAATAGGTGAGGAAACAGCCTCAAGTTGCGTCAGGGGAGGTTTAGGTTGGATATAAGGAAAAATTTCTTCATCAAAAGGGTTGTCATGCATTAGAAGAGGCTGCCCAGCGGAGTAGTGGAGTCATCATTCCTGGAGGTCTTTAAAAGATGCACAGATGTGGTGCTTAGGCACATGGTTTAGTGGTGGACTTGGCAGTGTCAGGTTGATGATTGGACTTGATGATCTTAAAGGTCTTTTCCAACCAAAACAATTCTACGACTCTGCGCCATAAGCATCTTTACTTGTACTGCCTGAAAGTAACATGGTGTCATTTTATACTGAGGAGTGTTAGGAGACCGTAGCCTGCATCTCTCTTGCAGGTGGAGCTCCCATCTCCAGGAGAGATTCTCTTTTCAGAATAACCCCCAAAAGGCAGTAGAAGTAGGTGCACACATATAGAGACTTCTTTACTGCTTTCTATTCTCTAAATTAGTTATTTTTCTTTTTTCTTTTCTTTTTTTAACACAAGTCTTCTCTGCTAAGGTTTTGCTTCAAGAACGTCCTTACAAAACTTCCTATAGTTGTTATTTATAAAGGGCTGAGAAACCACCAGTTGTACTGATGGCGCTGCAGCAGCTGATGGCCAACAGCCAGCCTTGCAGCTCCGCTCCAGGGCTGGGCACAGCTGCACGACTTCTGCAAACTGGGGCTGCATTTGAAAGTCTGAAAACCCCTTTGCGGTGTTTGTATTTGTTTGTCCATATTTACTGGTTTCTAATTTGGCAATCAAGCATACAAATGTGTAGAAGGATAAACTGTATTGGAAGGAAATCTGTGTTAAACAAGGCGACTTAATGATACCAGCCTCGGTGCAACACAGCAGCCAAATCAAAATTTTGTCACAGCATAGAAAGCTTCCTTGTTATTTTTTTCTTGAGAGGCATTTAAAACTGGTTTAAAAGTGTATAGTGTTTATCCATACTGATGCTTTAGAAACAGTAATATGCAAAGAGAAACTACCAGCGTAGGAGATGGGAAGGGAGGAATGGGGTTTCCTTGGGGCAAGTGTGAGAGCAGTCATTGTAGCGAGACAGCAACACCATGTGCTGGATGAAGGAACAAAACCTCCACAAAACCCCAGGCTCCTCTAGTTGGCACTAAGGGTGCTTAGAAAAGGAAATGGGAACAGATATGAAAATCTTTTCCACTTTCTCAGACAGGGAACTGAGAAATACGTTATTTTTTAAACTATCGTATGCCCTTCAGTATAAGCACGAAGGCATACAATTATGGAAATATAGGTATATTATTTCAGCAGCTCTTAGCACTTTGGGAGAAAGGCGTGTTTATCACACTGACTACTTTAGGCATCTAACCCAAATACGATCCAAATGGTTGAAATTAGGGGCTTGACTTTATTATAGACATTCCCGATAAGTTGAAATGAGAGGACTGGGGTGCACTTTCTCAGTGTGGGTGCTATTGGCAACAGAAAGACCCCATACCCCGGAAACCCAAGTAGCAGCCCAGTACAAGTGAATTTGGATGGAGCCACATCAGTGAGATCCTAAATATACCTGATACCTGAATGCAGCTGGCCAGATGGTTTCCTGCCTCAGCAGTCTCCTGCCAGAACATGCCACCAGGTCTTCCCCAGAACTGGGGTGCTGGTGGCTGTCACCACTGCTTCTCAGCCATGGATGGGTTTTCCATGCAGCGATACTTGGGAAAAGAAGGCAAGTGATAAGAGTAAATAGGAAACTTTGCAAAGGGTTGTCAGCTGCTCCCAAAGGGTCCTACAGCGAAAATCCTGAGTTAACAAATTGTCTCCTTCAGGTGCTTCACATTGTGTCTTTGGGATTAAAAGTAAGGAGACTAGGGAGAAGCAAAATTAACTATATAAGAGTGACCAGGAGAGAGAGCAGGAGTAAGCACCCTTCTCTGAGGAGGGCAGGGAAGGTGAACGGAAAAGAAGACCCAGTTTGGCACATGCGTGCCACAAGTGGCAGGTTGCTGCCTGATCACTGTGTACTGACCACAGCAACCACATCTCTTATGAACCTCAGGCTCAGAATCTCACCTCCTCTCCTGATGATAAGCATCCTAAACAGAATGAACCCCTGGGGTTCAGAGACAGAGCCGAGAATCATTTCATGATTCATGAATTGACAGTTGCAAAAAAAAATAAAAAGAAGAAAGTAGCAACCATGAATTTTTCTATGTCTTTTTGCCTCAGTCATTTTCTGCTTCCAGTAGGAACATTCTTCGTGACACTTTTCTGAGTTAGGCATGGAGAATATTTAAGCTGTTAACCCATCCTCAAGCTCTGCTTCTTAATACAAGACATTCCCAGAAAGCAATGTTTAAGTGGAGAGCTGTGAGAACTGTGTCTATGTATTAAATATACATACATATATATAAATAGTTAATTTTGCTTCTCCTCAGTCTCCTCACGTATTACTTTAGCTTCCTTAATGATGAAGTCTTTGGAGCAAAGAGTGCATAAGAGTGTTTGTCTGGAAAGCGCCTGGCAAACGCGGGGAGCAGCAGCGCCCCAGCCCCGCCAGCCTGGCACACCCCAGCACCATCTCCCCACATGCTGGTGCGCGCTCTGCAGCAGCTGAGCAGCATCTGCGTGGGGCACCCAGACCGTTGACACCAGGGGAAGCTGTAAAAACCCAGATCATATTTTCCATCTTCGTTTTTATAGCCAGAACGTGTACTTGTTTTAGCCGTTCTTTCTCTCAGTGGTTACGCCCCATCCAAAGAGTGATGAAGATGCAAGAACGGAGCATTCAGACCTGCCTGCAGGGCTCTGATGTGTTTGGCAGGTTGGAAACTCCCTGCTACCCAGCAGAGAGCACTTTTTCCTCCAGAAGGATAACTCTGGGGTAGACTGTTTTGTTTCCTGTGTGCTGCTACAGAGCTTCTCAGCCATGTATGTTTTCCTGTGTGGGTGGAGATAATCTGTGCCTTTGCCAGCACCTCCTTAACTCTTTTGAAGCTAAGGGTCACATAGGAGTACTTTCTGTTGTCGTCAGCCTGTGCTTCAAAGTTATTTCAGACTTGCTATGTAAGTGGATTATTTTAACATACTTTATTATATAATCTTGTTGAAAGAACCTTCCTGCAAGTTCAGAAATCACAAAGCTAACAAATAAACCATGTGTTGTTTTTTCTCATGGGTTTGTGAATGAATAAGGGTGGAAAGTGGAGAGGTTTTCACTTCAGATGTTAATTCTGGACTGATTTCACGTATTCGCCTTGTATGTCAGGTTAAAGAATGCAGTAGAGAGGCAAATATAGACCATTTCTTGCTTCCTTGACAAAGCTTGAGATATCTCAAGGACTGTCACCTCGAAAGTTTAAAGCTAATGTGTGAGGCCCTAAGTAGCAGCCAACTAGCCCCAATTTCTTTGGAGAAGTAGTTGTGGATTTTGATCTGTCTCTTGATATTTCCAAGACTTTCTTGTCCTAGGGTGTAGACAGGGGAGGACTGTGGTATCCCCCGTATTTCCGTAACGCAGTCCCCGACGCAGAAGTTCTCATCGTACACGTGTTTCCCCTTTCCATTGCCAGCCTGTACACCAGCCCCGCTCCACGCACCCATCCAGCCCCAGCTGCGCTCCTCTGCCCACTCAGGGAGTGAGTCCACAAAACTTCAGACAGAGGGGAAAACACCATGGGATCCTTTATTCCACCTTCCCAGGTCATCTGTCACATGGAAAGACAAGAAGGAAGACAGATGAAGGCTATCCTGAACAGATGAGCTCTTCCTACTCCCGAATTCCTGTACCTGAGAGGTTAATGGAGTTACAGCTCAGTAAGGACTGGGAATGAGCATGACCTCCAGTATCCAGGACAGCAGTGTCACAAGGGGTGTGAAATTGCCTAATACTGCATGTTTTCACTGGAAGGTGGAAAAGATTGAAATGTGCATGAACTACAGAAATTTTGACAACTTGAAGTGTATGGAATTTTCAACTTTCTAGACTAGCAATTAATTGTGGATTTCATCAAGGCCCGGTTGGATGGGGCTTTGAGCAACCTGGTCTAGTGGGAGGTATCCCTGGCCATGGCAGAGGGGTTGGAACAAGATGATCTTTAAGGTCCCTTCCAACCCTGACAATTCTATGACTCTATGGGTTTACAAAAATACTTCACACAAAAGTTTTTCTTAAGTTTATCCTCAACATTTCTATTTTTTCATCATCAGAAAAACGTGAAAAACATTCCCCTCCTACCATCTCCCCATTTATTTTTTCAAACCTTCATGTATCTACTTCTGCCTTATCTCTCCTTTCCCCACTTCCCTGCCTCTTGAGACAGAAATGTTGATCAGATGGGGTTTCCCTTCCAGTCTGAACTTTGTAGGGCTTCTCCCACTTAGAAGACCAGCTCCAGTCCCAGCAAAATGCTACGAGTTACAGGGAAAAAACCAACAAACCAACAAATGTTGGCAAGACCACAAAACACAGAGTGTGTCTGTAGGAGGAATATATTCTCAGGCTGGGGAAATACTGAATTTTCACAACATTGAAGCAGATAATCTGGAGGAGGATGGAATTTTTTTTCCCTAGCACTCCCTAGTACAAATAAACACCGCTGAGAAAACAAACTTGTTTAGGTGAGAGAGGGTTGAATTAAACAGCGGTATCCATTTGTGGTCACCTAAAGCTGCTTCTACGCAGATCGCTTATCTTTGTTTACTGCTCTAAATTGCCTAAATGGTGTGAGCAATTCTGGGGATGGGTGTATGCTGTTTATGCCTTTGTTTGGGTTTGCTTGCCCTTGTCATATGGACAAGGATAAGATTCCTGGTCTGACTTTCAGATCTCCTTTTTCTTCCTTTCCGACAATTGTGAAGGGTACTTAGAGTACATTAGAATTTTTAAATCAGTAAATTATCCCTTCCCTATCTTGGGTATATGTATCTTGGGAATAAGCGCATAGTGTCTTATGTGCGTGTCTGAAAAGACGAAATGGAATAAAGATTGTGAAGACACCAGTAATTTGGGCACGCGGCCTTTTCACCACACAATACGGTCATGTGAGAAAGCAAGTATCTATTTGGCTACCCTTGAAAAAAATCCCTGAGCAAAATCAAGCCCCAAATCCCTATTCCGTGAGGCCACAAGATTTCACATGCTACATTCAGAGTGTGATCAGACCACTAAGCAAAAGTGACTTTATTACACAAGTACGTGCTTGATTTTCCTCAGGGCAAGGGTGGGATTCCCAGATTGGTCCATGTTTTTGGATTTGCATCCCACCTTCCTACTTTCAAAGTTTCTTTTGAGGAGATCTCACTTGAAGAGGTGCTCTAGGTAGGAAGCAGGGATAGGGAAAAAGAACTATTTTTTTAAACGTCTATAGCAAACGTGAAACGTTTTTTGTGTGCAGACTGACCCAAGAAGTGGGGGCTGTAAGAAAATTAATTACCTATAAGTTATTTGCGTACCAGGAATAGGAAAGATGGTATAAATAAATAAATAACAAAGACATGGAAAGGAAATAAATTCCTGATGCAATAGTAAGCTATTGCTCCAGAATTACGTGCTGGAGGATTATGTGCTGATCTGACTAAGGGAACTCGTGGTGTGCAGATCTACAGATCCATCTGCAAGTGGTGACAGCGATACTTCTGTTTCCCAAGGGTGAGCTAAGGCTAAATACACTCATCTGGGATAATTGCTACAATGTGCATGCATACACCTAGTCCAGCTCAGTGTCCAAGAGGGCATAATCCAAAATTCAGTGAAATGAGTGAAATTTTTTTCGCTGTCTTTAATGGGCTTCAGATAGGATCTTGAAGGTTATATTTTAATGAGCAACCAAATAGTTTTATGTTTAAAACCAAGAAAACCAACTAGTGCAGGAACACAATGAATACTGTTAAATACTGTATTAAAAGGCCACCAGATGGACAATCTTCAATCATAATCAAATCACCGTCCTCAAATAGATACTATATCATTTAAAAGCTAAAAAGTCTCAAGATGAAACATATCAATAAGCTGAATAAAGCATGACTTACCCCAGGCTTTATTTTTCTCATCCTCATTGCACAAAAGCTCTTAAAAATTGGCCTCAGTGTTTTTGTCCTGATTATAATGCCTGATCCTTTTGTCACTGCAAAATACATCCTCTTAAGCCAAAAATTTGCTAGAACTGTACAGATAGTACAGGGCTGCAATTCAATTTGCTATACTCAAACAGGTCCCCGTGGAGTCGGCACCTCTCAGTCCCGGCGAGAACCTTTCTGCACTTTTGGTATTTCCATCGTATCATTGATATCTGAACCAACGACATGTGCAGTCTTCAGCAGTGCAGGAGCAAAGCTTTCCTCTGGGACCTTTCTGTGTATCTACAGAAATAAGTTGTTTTAAGGATATTATGTCAGGGTGAAGCAAAAAGGAACCATCAAGGCTCTGTCCCTTGCCATTACGGTCTATTCAGTAATGCCACCACCACCACAAATGCCCCAGTGCGTAGGGGAGCTCAAAACAGCACTGAACCTTGCTGAGGCACAATATATTCACGCTGGCATGAAGCTGTCTAGGTCCCATGCCATGCTGTAACTTACAGGCTTAACCAAGTTTTGAACAGGGATGGGGATGTTGTCTTTCTTCAGAAAGAAAGGACAAGAAAATAGATGGTGAGAAAAGGAGGGCAAAAACCATTGGGCAAATGAGATTGTAAGTCAAAGCAAACCTATGCCTCTGTTTTACTATATTTTCATTTTTACTGTTATAATAGCAATCACAACTACTTTTTATAGCCCACCTTCCCCCTTAAATGATAGTTCATAAATTGCAGGGTGTCCTAGAAATTCAATTGCAATTGTTCTAATGTTGTAGTTAGAAAAGAAAATATATGTTTCTAAACTCTCCTTTGCACTCCACAATCCTGCATATGTATTTACAGTAAGAACTATCATAAAAGCCATGTATCATGGGTGGGGAATAGAAACTGAGAAAGATAATTTTTCTTTACTTTAGGGTATATTAAATACTATTTTGGGTTTAATTTTCTTTGCAGAACATTCACCTTGCTATGATCATGTCTAGTTTAAAACGGCATTTATCAAACATCCTTTGTAACCTTGAACATGCACGTTGGGTTTGAAGTGTACAGCTCCTGGCTAGGGTGATCCTACTGGTTCTTCTGGATTCTCCTGAATACTGTTGTGCTCTCCGCTTGACAGAGACAACTTGGGAAGTGCAGGTTTGAGTATAAAGCTTGGGAACGTTCTGAAAATAGAGGTTTCCGTTCTGATCAATTCTATTTCTTCTAGATTCAGCTCTTCTTCACCTTGATATATTTTAATGTAGAATCACCTCTCGTAGAACAAACAATGGAAGCCTGCTCCCAGTGCTCCATTGATCCATGCGTCATGACATCTTGGAAGCATGATGGAATGAAGTACGATAGGAAAAGGTGCAGGCTTTTTTGAGATTTCCATATTTTTGAAACCAGAATAGAAGTTGTTGGCTCCTTGCCATAGCTTTGTTGTGTCTTTTTATGAATTTTCTCCTACTACCACATGTCGTCTTATATGTGGTTACATTTAAATTAGCGGGGGAAAAATGAAACCAATCTGAAGCAACCATTAGGGATACCAATAGATATCTCCTGTTTATCAAAACAATATCTGAACAAAAGGTGAAACTAAACTCTATTAAACCTAAAGGATATGTTGGGCTTGTTTGTAAAGACTTGACCTAAAATGAATGACTTTTCAGATTGCTTTCACACACTACTTGCTTTGTAGCATGTTTTGGGATATTAATGATGGTTTGTTTAACAAGGATTTTGAAAGTGGCATCTTTTTTGAAATTTAATTTAAGTTAGAGCTCTGCTAGTGTGTAACTTATTAAAAAAGCTTCTGGAGATGAGACTTAGCTCACTAGAAGATGGGTAAAAGCACGTGAGACCAGTGTTCAAGTCCTGCGCTGGACCCAGTTGTGTCATGATTCAATAGCTCGACTGATCACCAGCCATTTACCTCTAGCACTGGGAGAATGACTCCAGCACCACAATCCCTTCCTTTTTTGTGTGAGTTTCTTTCGATATTTAAGGTCTACCTTAGAGAGACTTTTAAAATTTGTGCTTATATAAAATACATTTTTAAGACATCAACTAATGACAATATGCACTGAAGATAAATTGCTGCTGCATTAAGGTGCTGAAAAAAACCAAACACTTCTCCTCTTGTTTTGGTAAGACCGTGTGCTGGTATCCACATATGGGTACTGACAAGAAGCTCAGAATTCACCATGAGAAATGGTGGAAGAAAAACAGCAAAAGAACCATTTCATAGCAACTATTGCAACCTCAGAACCAAGACTACTCTTCTATGCAGGAACAACGACTGGTGAATACTTCCAGTTATGGATTATGTCCATCAGCGATCCCGTCTTTGATATTTCTCTGGTTATGGAGCATGAGGCAGTATTTGGGCTTTGGCAATCCTAATTCTCCTATGTTAACGATTGACTGCAGGATAAAATAAGCCTGCAACAGAAATCTACATATAATAATTCCAAAACTTATCAGCACTTTTGAGGACTTAATTAATTATATGGTGAAAAATGCCCTGTGAACACCACCACCACCCCACCACCAAGGCACTGTAGGACATAATGAGTACATTACTCTGCTTCCCTGATTCTGCTGCTTTCTGCATTCTTCTGACAGTCTTACATTCCTGCCTGCTGCTGCCTGCGAGTTTATTTCTTTGCTGCCCAGTTTTCATCTGCAGAGGAGCTGTGTGATGCGCTGTTTATTATTTTAATGTGTGCAGACACATTCAGAATGTGTGCATGTTTACGGGATTAACGACCTCCAGCATCCCGTTTGATCTGAGTTCCTAGCAGTTTCCGGCAGTATTGTTTGAAGCCCCTTCATGAACCCCAGCTCCACAAGGTGGCTCTCGATTCCTTTAAAAATACCGCTGCGTTTGTGGATTAAACACACCTGAGAACGATTTTAAGAATGCTTTTCAGGGCCCTGCAGACGCACTAGGCTATACTGGAACCCAAAATCCCCTTCAGTAGGCTGTATATTTTTCTTTCAGTAAAGCTGGAAACTAGACAAAGTCTGACACGATTCAAGTATTACAATTCAAAGGAATGTTTCATGTTAGCTGCTTAGCAAAATCTGAAAAAGGAGAAAGTAAAGGCAATATACACGTCTGGAATGAGAAAGGGGACACTGAAACATCCACTGCCTGTTTTATTCCTTTGTGGCGGCGAAGAACACCTTCTCTGCTGGCTGTGTCCTTCTGTAGCTCTGTAGGACAAGGTTAAGACAGCCACCAGACACTGGGGGATGTGACCTCTGCTAATATCAACAGAGAGAAAGCAGCTTGGTGCTCCTCAGGAAAGAGATCCTGCCTTTGAAGGACAGGACTCCAGTTTGGACTTCAGCATCTCCAGGCAGACTTCCCAAAATCACTTCACTGCTGACCACGTGTTAGCATGACTCCAGATCACGTGAGAAGGTTGAACCAAAAGAGTTATATCCCCAAGAGCAGCTCATATGTCTGAATGTGAGGTCCTCCCTTGTGGCCTGTGTCTCCAAACACCCCTGGTTAGATGATCGCAGATGATCACCAGCTCTTTGCGGCATGGAAAGCCACATGTGAAACTGGAGTGAGACTGCGGGACCACAACGCATCTCCGTGAGGTGGGCTGGGCTGCAGCAAATGTGCAAATCAGAAGCTGAGGGTGTGAACCCCAAACTTGGTGTGTAAGACAGGACAAGTCTGCCTTCCCTCCTGGGTGCAATATTGTCGGTTTTGGTAGCCAAAACTTCAACCTCATGCTGCTCGCATCCTAAGAACAGCTTAAGAAAACCTGAGCAAACTGTGGGGAAGAAAAGTTACCTGCTTTCTGTTGTTTCGGATGTTTGAGATCATATTTTCAGGTTTTCCAGGGATGGAAATGTATTTAAAAAATAAAATTTGAGATCTGAAGCTGTATAATAAACACTATCACAAGGCAATGCTGGGTGTGTCTAAGCCGTAACGTGAAATTCATTCCTCTTGTTGCTTCCTTCAAAGCTCTGCGGAGCTCAGCCCCTCCCTGGTTATCCTCCCCTGCCCAGCTTGCTGCAACCCCTACGCTTCGCTGCTGTTCCCACCTTTGTCCCTTCTCCTGTTGGCTCCTTGCACAACTGTCTCCCCGCGCCTTTGCTTCCACGGCACTTCTGCTCGGCGCATCTTTTCCCCTTGACCATTTCTATAGTGGGGTCTCTTTTAAAAACTTTGGTTAAACTGAAGACAAATGCTTCTTGCTTTCCTAATTCCCCTTTTTAGCTTCTGTCTGGTTTTAAACATGAGCTCTTCCATGGAGAGACGGTGCAAAAAACAAATTGTGGGTGCCAATAACGATGTATATTTTCTATAAACTTCAATCTGGCAGATCTGCCTGGTGTTGATCTGCACGGTCTTTAGAGCAGCTGAGGTCGCCTTTCTGCTCTTACCCTTTGTAGTAGGTGTCTGACAATCGCTAAAGACTCTGGGGAGAATTTCTGCTATAGGACTTTGTGTCCTGGAGCCAGCACAATTTCACGAGCATAATCCCCAAGGATAGGCCACGGGACATGTCTTTCAGTCCAATACGCAGTTTTTATGTTTTCACATGTAGAAAGTCTGCAGTCAAGAGCCAGAAATGTGATAGCAGCAATGGAACCCAGTTCATTAAAAATTCAAATCAATGGAAACAACAGGACGTATTATTTATCTAAGCCTCGAATCAATCTGACTACTATGCATAATGATCTTAATTAGAAAAGTGAGCCGAAGCAGGAAGACAGTCTGTCTCCTGACTTTGAAATTATCATACCCCTATCAGTATGCTTGGGTAACTTGTAATTAGGGACAAAGGTTACACATAATTTTATATGCTGAAAAACCGGTTTTATACATGTCATTTAAAAAAATATTTAAGAAATAGATACAAGACCTGCTACCCCTATTATGCCTTGATTTTTTCCTACTAGATTACTAGTCTGCACTAATTAGTTGGTGGTCTTAAGAAAGACCCATAGAAGCTTTGCATTTATATAGATCCTGGATACTAATAAGTAACTAGCAATATCAGTATTAATGTTTGTACAACCTCCCTTCCGAAGTTTGGTAGCTTTCCGTACCTCTGTTTCACCTGCATGGAAAACACATCTCAGAAAAGCGGTGTGGGTTGTCCAAAAGCGGAGAGTAAGTGCTTGCCAGTTCAAAACCTTTTTACTGGCATGTCACACCAGCATGCCCAGAACTACATCAGTATGCCCAGAATTACACGAATATAGTTCCCCATACAGCTACCCACCCTTTTCTTCTTCTCGTGCGTATCTTCAGCTGCTGCCCTTGAATATGAAACGTTCTGGTTTTGACAAATTGGCAGAGTCCTGTGATTATGCTTTCTTTACGTGTTTTTTTTTTTTGACCAGCTGTAATTAGAAAACAGAAGTCCTAACTCTGAGCTCCTTCCTCATCAAAGCAGTCACTTCCAGGCTTCATCTGAAGAAGTTCTTCAATTTAGTTAAATACACCGAGCAGGACCACTGCCTGCTCGAAGCATTGAGTCACACACGAGCACCACTCTCAGCAGGAGCAATGCCTTCTCTTCTGAACTGGAACACCGCTCTTCCTGGTTTATCACAGATACAGCTACCCTGATTTTTTTTTTTCAAGGTAGTATTTCATCTTAGAAATTAATTACAAAAAGATCAAACTCTTTCCATCACACCAAATGGCCTTGCTTTCCCAGAACAGTATTTCCACAAACAAAAAATATGGAAATTAAAATCACAAGTAGGATCTGTTTCATCCAAGTATTAGCTGCATTTCTGTGAGGCTGACAATCACCTTTTTAACATGTCAGGAATTATATGCGTAATTCTCTTTAATGGGTGTTACAAATGTTCATCCCACACTGAAAAAAGATCACAGTTGGTATGAGTAATAACTTTTTTTCTTGAACATAAACAGTTCCCCTCTAGCCCTGTCCATATCCTCCAACATCAATGCAACCACAGCTGTCAAGGCAGCCTCACCTCTTTCTATGTATATTTTAGCTTTAATTTTTTCCCATGCTTTCACTTAGTGGACCTTTTTTTTTTTTTAAGGAGCCTAAACCTGTTCTCCAGTTTTGTGGGTAAATTCATTGCAATAACAGATCTCGGTGTTTAGACATCTTTAAACATTATTATTAGCGTGAAAGAAATTAGAGACCTACATCAAGATCTGGAGGTTTGAGG